>JAWPHD010006699.1:0-140533 GCA_037043455.1 Cyrtodaria siliqua | reverse complement strand
TTTATTAGAAGGTAGTGTAGGATGTATAAATGTTGTCTAATGATGTTGGAATCAACTTTTAAAATCAAGTAAAAAAACTTAAAGAGTTCAACCTAAGTGAAATATTTTGGGAGAAAACACGTGAATAAGTATATATTTCTTAGACGTTGACTTTGAAAATAACTCAACATTAGTCATTTTTAAAAAAAGCTACAATGACATTGGAGTTGATAATGTTGATGTAACAACTAGTTCTAGTTCTGAGCATGCTTACCTGTCTGTACTTTATCATCATGATGGTATGTTAATGTAACAACTAGTTCTAGTTCTGAGCATGCTTACCTGTCTGTACTTTATCATCATGATGGTATGTTAATGTAACAACTAGTTCTAGTTCTGAGCAGGCTTACCTGTCTGTACTTTATCATCATGATGGTATGTTAATGTAACAACTAGTTCTAGTTCTGAGCATGTTTACCTGTCTGTACTTTATCATCATGATGGTATGTTAATGTAACAACTAGTTCTAGATCTGAGCATGCTTACCTGTCTGTACTTTATCATCATGATGGTATGTATTTTCAGAAATGGAAGTATGTGCATGCTCAGTTAAATGATTTCATATTTGTAGGGATTCTTACTAAAGATTTAAAACGAATGTTTTTATTTACCGGGAATGGTATTTCCGAATCTTCCTATATGCTCTTGTACATTCTGGACACTACTCTTTGAATCTGGAAAATAACAACTAAAATGATTTGACACAACGGCTTATTCGTGAACCATTACAATGGTAGCACACCAGGGATGTAATTTACCAGTGGTAGTACATGTATTATACAGAGACAATGTTGCACTGTAATAATGTTAATAACAAAATAGTATGTAAGTGTCATATTTTATCAGATAAGGTGTCAGCTTGATTTTAAAACTGTGTTCTTGACTTATATTTGCCTATGACTTCAAACAATGCAAAACGTTCTATTTCATGAAAGATACTTTTTAAAAAAATATGAAAACAGTTTACGAGAATTACATTATATAAATGTAAACTAGTAAGCTAAATTCGTAACTGAACATAAATATTAATTTCAACTCTTAATTCGTTTATTCAATCAACAGATACCCAAATGTAACTCATATCAAACGTTTTACATTTAGGTTCCCATGTGTGTAATATAATGCATATAACAATTATGTAAGGTTCATGAAAATGTGTGACAAAAAGAAACAGACTCTTAAAAGTCTCTAGCACGCTCAACATCTAGGAAACCTCTCTTCTTATAGGCTTCTTTCTTCAATTCTTATATAATTTCCATTACAAATAGTCATTACAAATAATACATGTTATTTAACCACATGTAATGATTCGTTTGTTAATCATTTTGTTTTGGTTGTATGCAAAACAAATTCCAAATTAGATAATAGTTTGAATTTGAATGGAGCTGTATAAACGTTTGAGTTATCAGATAAATTGTGTATTTTCATATCATAACCACCGTTCAGTATAATACATTGAACCAAAATCACGCATTAAAACAAACAACAATATAAATGCTAATAAAATGCAAGGCATGTGACATCACTAACACAAACAGGTGTACAATAGGGCTACCACCTTGGAAGTGTCAGTGGCATGTGACATCACTAACACAAACAGGTGTACAATAGGGCTACCACCTTGGAAGTGTCAGTGGCATGTGACATCACTAACACAAACAGGTGTACAATAGGGCTACCACCTTGGAAGTGTCAGTGGCATGTGACATAACTAACACAAACAGGTGTACAATAGGGCTACCACCTTGGCAGTGTCAGTGGCATGTGACATCACTAACACAAACAGGTGTACAATAGGGCTACCACCTTGGCAGTGTCAGTGGCATGTGACATCACTAACACAAACAGGTGTACAATAGGGCTACCACCTTGGAAGTGTCAGTGGCATGAGACATCACTAACACAAACAGGTGTACAATAGGGCTACCACCTTGGAAGTGTCAGTGGCATGAGACATCACTAACACAAACAGGTGTACAATAGGGCTACCACCTTGGAAGTGTCAGTGGCATGAGACATCACTAACACAAACAGGTGTACAATAGGGCTACCACCTTGGAAGTGTCAGTGGCATGAGACATCACTAACACAAACAGGTGTACAATAGGGCTACCACCTTGGAAGTGTCAGTGGCATGAGACATCACTAACACAAACAGGTGTACAATAGGGCTACCACCTTGGAAGTGTCAGTGGCATGAGACATCACTAACACAAACAGGTGTACAATAGGGCTACCACCTTGGCAGTGTCAGTGGCATGTGACATTACTAACACAAACAGGTGTACAATAGGGCTACCACCTTGGCAGTGTCAGTGGCATGAGACATCACTAACACAAACAGGTGTACAATAGGGCTACCACCTTGGCAGTGTCAGTGGCATGAGACATCACTAACACAAACAGGTGTACAATAGGGCTACCACCTTGGAAGTGTCAGTGGCATGAGACATCACTAACACAAACAGGTGTACAATAGGGCTACCACCTTGGCAGTGTCAGTGGCATGAGACATTACTAACACAAACAGGTGTACAATAGGGCTACCACCTTGGCAGTGTCAGTGGCATGAGACATTACTAACACAAACAGGTGTACAATAGGGCTACCACCTTGGCAGTGTCAGTGGCATGAGACATTACTAACACAAACAGGTGTACAATAGGGCTACCACCTTGGCAGTGTCAGTGGCATGAGACATTACTAACACAAACAGGTGTACAATAGGGCTACCACCTTGGCAGTGTCAGTGGCATGAGACATTACTAACACAAACAGGTGTACAATAGGGCTACCACCTTGGCAGTGTCAGTGGCATGAGACATTACTAACACAAACAGGTGTACAATAGGGCTACCACCTTGGCAGTGTCAGTGGCATGAGACATTACTAACACAAACAGGTGTACAATAGGGCTACCACCTTGGAAGTGTCAGTGGCATGTGACATCACTAACACAAACAGGTGGACAATAGGGCTACCACCTTGGAAAGGTCAGTGGCATGTGACATCACTAACACAAACAGGTGTACAATAGGGCTACCACCTTGGAACGGTCAGTGGCAAAAGGCTGCCAGGGGTTTAAACATTGTTCAAGGGTGCACCAAACCTCACTCGTACCCTATTGTCATCCCAATAAAACGGGACAGTGTAAATAAGGATATCCCCGCCAGGATATATTCCCTAACAAATAAGGCAGCATTAATAGGCAATATAAGTACAACACATAAACATGTATATATAAATATAAAAAAACAAAAGCCTACAAAACGTTAGTACTCTATGACCTGGCAGAAGCTAGAGCATCAAGAGAACAAACCATTCAGGTTATGACAAGATAAGATTTAAGACAAAAATCAAACGCTACCGTTCTTTGTTAGGTAGACGTCATCATAGGGTCCACACTCAATCCGATCATCACACAATCAAAGTAAAAAGCATAGTGGCGAACTATAAATGGGTCAATCACTAAACCAAGCCCGGGAATCACATCGCCAGCATTGCTTTGGCAATATCGAGAGTTTAAGGCGGAGGATTTCCGGTAATGCAGGCGAGCGATGAAAATTGTCGAAATTGAGGTAGGTGTTCAACATTATGCACGATTGTAAACATGCAGGACGTTACAAAATGATAGGGTCATATCCTCTTTTGATAAACTTGATGATAAACTTGTTAACAAGTTTGATAACAAGAGCTATCAAAGGACAACGAAGCTCGACTATTCAAATTTTCAGAGAACAAGAAATGATACACCCGGCATACCATCAGAAAAAAAAAGTGAAAACAAAGGGGCAAGCTGGATGTGTCAAGAAGGAAAACGTTGGAATGTTCATTAAATCAAGGGCCACAATTTTTCTGTTAAGGCACGGTTATAATTTCATAATAATCCTTTCAAAGGATACATAATGCAAATTTTATATGTTGAAAATTTGAAGAAAATGTGTTAAAAGTATATGTAAATGCATTTGACCTTTGACCCATTTGTGACCTTGACCTTTTATCTAATGATCTTGAACTCAATAGATACGATCATCGTCCCATTTATAATAAAGTATATAAGTTTGATGATGATGACTGGATAAAAAATGTTGAAGTTATTTACATGTTAAGAAATGCCGACGTAAACATTAACCTGATGCTAAGAGCCTATCAACACATAAATGCAATTTGTGACCATGAACTTTGACCTATAGACCCCATATAAGATCCTTCGAACAGTCGAGCTAAAAATATCAAATTATTTATAAAGTTTGACCCAGGAGCTAGGTCAACAAAGGTGGAGAAGAAGCCTAGGGTCTAAGCTGGTTGGATGGTTGTATCCGTCTGCTATTGCTCAGTATATGTATATATGGTTATAGGGTAGGGATCTCAAAAGTTTACAAGTTATGACCCAGGGGCTATGTCACCAGGGCTGGGGAAGGAGTCCGGGTCTATGGTGGTTGGATGGTTGTATCCGTCGGTTCATGCCCAGTAAGTGTATATATGGTTATGGCGTAGGGATCTAAACGGTTTCCAAATTAAAACACAGAGGCTATGTCCCCAGGGTGTATATATGGATATAGGGTGGGGATCTCAATGGTTTCCAGGTTATGACCGAGGGGCTATGTCCCCAGGGACGGGGAAGCAACCCGGTGTCTATGCTGGTTGGATGGTTGTATCTGTCTGTTCATGTCCAGTAAGTGTATATCTGGTTATAGGGTGGGGATCTCAACGGTTACTAAGTTATGACTCAGGGGGTCCAATTCTGACCCCAGGGTCCCCATTTGAGCAGTTTGGTAGAGGACTACTAGAAAATGCTGCATACAAAATATCTAAACTACAGCCCTTTTGTTTCGGAGAAGAAGATTTTGAAGTGTTTTTCCTATATAATTCTATGTAAAAATGATTTTTTTTTACCAATTCATGGGCCATAATTTTGTAAAATTGAACGGAAGAGTTATGGGGATTGTTGTATAAGGTACAGAATTTGATGTGAAACATTAGTTTAACAGTTTAATGCAATAACTTGAGTAGTTTTGAAGTTATAAATCTATTGCACAAAAACTTTAAGGTAAAGACAAGACAATCAAAGGGTCATAACTTGGTCAAAATGCAAGGAAGAGTTATGGAGATTGTTGGATAAGGTGCAGAATTTGATTGGAAACATTAGTATAAAGTGTTAATGCAATAGCTTCAGTAGTATTGAAGTTATAAATATATTGCACAAAAACTTTAAGGTGAGGCTAGGGACGCCGACGCCAACGCCGACGCCGTGGTGAGTAGGATAGCCCTCACTATTCTTCGATTAGTCGAGCTGAAAACTAAATTTCACTATAAAATTTAGTTTTCTTAAATCAATCAACGTAAGTCGCAACCGACAGCCCACCATTATATTAATGGTAAATATACTTAACGTAAAAGTGCAAGTGTTGTTTTTGTGTTTATTTCCAAGATCGATTGTTATGTACATGTTATAAATTATCCACTTTCCCTATAAATCTGGTTATCGATCAAATTCATGTATTGAAAAAAGTAAAATCGGAATTATGCAATCGATCATGGAGAGATTTTAATTAAAAAAACACAAAATAAAAAATCTTACACTTTTAATGGCGTTAAGTATATAAAGGTCGAACAAGAAACATAGCAATCAGGGACCACACTCAACCAAAAATAAGCATCGAGAAACAAACAACATTACATGAATCAATAATAAGCAAGGTACCTGACATCACAAACATACACGAGTTGGCAATAGGGTTGCCGATTTGTAATAGTCAGTGTCAAAAGGGCCGCTGGGGTTTAAAACACGTGCAAGGGTGCTTCAAACCTCGGTCTTGCCCTTGTCTTCCCAATAAAACGGGGCTAAGGGGTTAAGGGGCTAAGGGCTTAAGTCCAAACCGGTCTCTTTTTAATGTTTCGTTTGTGCATTCTGATTATACAGTTGTATATCATGACAATAACTTGATCATTTCAGAATCTCTAAATACAAGGGATACATATGATAGTACATATAATAAACATTCAGTTTATTATATTCTAATGATATTTTGTTATGTAAGTGTAACAACAGCATTTGACGCATCTCTTCGTTTTTGTTTTACATTCTTATTTATTAAGAGTCTCTATATTATATATACAAAATTACGTATATATATATATAAAGATTCAGTTATATTCAATTATAACAAATTAACTGTTTTGAAATGGTGTTAGATCAACAATTATATTTATTATACTATATGAATGTGAAAGAAGCGTTTTATGTGTGGTTTGCTATACACCTTAGGTTTTTGCTAAATATCTGATATTATTTTTTAATCTATGGATTCTTAATTTAGGTTAATTGAATCTCAGCTATATTTCATGCACTTATCAACTTGAGACATGGTATGGAGGAAATGCTACATATTACATACTGTATCAGTTTGAGAGATGGTATTGAGGAAAAGCAAAGAATCGTTCCAATAGACCAAGAAATTGTGCCCTTTCATTAACTTCAAATGAGTTTAAGTGAAACAAATACATTTACGTTTTAAACGTAGACCATTGCAAATCTTGCGATCTAAAATATTACTAAAAATGAGATGTATAGCTGTACGTTCTTTGTTAAGAAACATTACCTGATCAGTTTGGCAATAACAGGAATGCGTGGTGCAAAATGTAGTCATAAGATTATGAATGAATGAATGAATGAATGAATGAATGAATGAATGAATGAATGAATGAATGAATGAATGAATGGTGTTTTACGGCACGTCGACACATAAATAGGTCATATTGTGCGCAAAAAAAATGAAGTATTAATTAAAAATTAAAGTAAATATATAAAGATAAAACTATTAAAAAAATAATAAGGGATGATAAGGTGTAATATAAACTATGTATGTAAATCAATAAATGCCCGGCAACGGGTATATAAACAAGTAAATATATATAAGAACACATTACAATGATTTATATAGTCTGATCTCTTTCAGGAAATCTAAAACAAGACTAAAATCTACAGTATCAAATAACTCTTTCATAGTATTAACATTGTAGTACCTTTGACGCATAGGATCAAAGTCTACACATTCCAATAATATGTGTTTGACCGTTAACGGTGCAAAGCAGGGTATACATTCTGGTAATTGCTCACCTTGTAATAAATATGAATGAGTATAACGTGTATGCCCTATCCTGCACCGGGCTAGGACAACTTCCTCTCGACGAATGGGTCTACTAGAAGAACGCCATTCTCCGAGTAACGGTTTAATTGGATGTAGTTTATTGTTAACTGACAAATCCCAAGCGGCCTGCCAAGAGTTACGAATATATGTGTTAATACAACTTTTAAAATCAGTATAAGGTAATTTGGTATTAGTTACATGTAAATCTAATGCTGCCTTAGCAGCACTATCAGCTCTATCATTACCAGGTATTCCTACATGGCTTGGAAGCCAGCAGAAAATAATAACATTATCAATTATAAGAGAATTGTACTTTTCTAAAAGTTGAAGCACAACTGGGTTATCATGTTTCATATTACCCAGTGCTTGAAGAGATGAAAGGGAATCAGAAAATATTACAAAATGGTCATCATCAGATTCCTGAATATGATTTAAGGCAAGTTCAATTGCCTTAAGTTCAGCTGAAAAGATAGAGGCCTTATCAGGCAGGCGGCTCTTTATGCTGTGTTTGTGAACAACAGCTGCTGCAGCTACCGTATCTCCATCTTTAGAGCCATCTGTGTAGATATGCTGAAAGTTACTGTATTTCGATTTAATTTCATTAAATTTGCTTTGAAAGACAGTAGGGTCTGTACTGGATTTGTTATTATTACAAAGATCAAAAATAATTGTTGGAGTTTCCAAAGTCCACGGTGGAATTTGTGGTACTTTGTACTTGGCAATCAAATTTAGGTCGATTTCAGTGTCTCTTAATTTTGGTTTATTACGAAGACCAAATGGTCGAATGGCCTTCGATTTTCGATCAAAAAGAGGTTCAAAACTAGGATTAAAAACATTATCGAAAGTTGGGTTTGAAGGGTTAGACTTTAATTTAATGGCGTATTGAAGAGCTAATTTGTCTCGTCTGTGAGACAGTGATGGTTCATTGGCTTCAACATATAGACTTTCGGCTGGTGATGTACGAAAGGCACCTAAGGCGAGTCGTAATCCTTGATTATGTATAGGGTCGAGCATCTGCAAGTACGACTTGCGAGTCGATCCATATACTATTGAGCTGTAGTCCAGCTTGGATCTGATAAGAGATCTGTAAAGTCGCAAGAGGACTTTTCGATCTGCTCCCCAATTAGTTTTTGCAACAACTTTAAGTAAGTTAAGAGCTTTAAGGCATTTGGCCTTCAAGTATTTAAGGTGTGGTATAAACGTTAATTTACGGTCGAAAATAAGACCAAGGAATTTTGTCTCATCCACTACTGGTATTGGTGACCCATCCAGTGTTAGATGAGGGTCTTCATGATGTTTACGAAGTAGACAAAAGTGCATACAATTAGTTTTAGATTTAGAAAATTTAAAACCATTTTCATCAGACCAGGTCTGAAGTTTATTGAGACATTGTTGTAATTGTCTCTCGATAGTATTCATGTTTTTTGCACGATAACATATAACAAAGTCGTCAACATATAGCGAACAATCCACACCTGGATTGATGCATTTTACTATACTGTTAATCTTTATATTAAAAAGTGTGACAGATAGTATGCTGCCCTGTGGAACACCCATCTCCTGTTCATGAATATCAGAGAGGGTTGAACCCATTCGGACACGAAACTGTCTATCATCTAAGAATTTCTCTATAAAAATGGGTAATCGGCCTCTAAGACCAATGTCATGTAGATCATTCATAATACCGTACTTCCATGCAGTATCATAAGCTTTCTCCAAGTCAAAAAATACAGCGACTAAATGTTCTTTTTTTATGAAAGCTTCCCTAATAAACGATTCAAATCGTATGAGATTGTCTGTTGTGCCTCGTTGGCGCCGGAAATGATGCTAATGCTGATTATAGTGATGAGAATGATGATAGTGATGATAATGCAAGACAAGCTATAGCAATTGGTGGATACGAAGGAAAAAGTGATGATGATGAGGACAATAATGACAACAACAGACAAGCTGAACACCAAAATGACGATCAGAGATGTGGACAATGTTTTATTGCACCACGTATTACCACCCAACGTCAAACTTGGCTTGGTAATGGTGCAAACCCACACCCTAGAAATAGCAGTATCCGGAAAGTGAAATACAGGAAGTTTTGGAATATGATGTCCAATGCTGGAGCCTGGTATCTCCCAGAATATATAACAAAACAAGAAATGTCACAGTAAGTGACAAATGCTCCCGAAGTGACCTGTAAGTAAGTAACCAACAGATATATTTTTTAAAAAAATCAATCAATCAATCAAACAAACAATGAAAAGAAAATAAAATCAAAAAAAATAAAATAATAATAAATAAAAAAGAATTTAAAAAAAAAATAAAATAAAAATAACACGACGTCTTGTTGTGGTGAGCAATTGTGCGAAGTTTTTTGAAAATCCGTTGATTATTGTCCGAGTTATGAAGCGGAGACGATTGTAT
Source organism: Cyrtodaria siliqua (assembly GCA_037043455.1). Classification (NCBI taxonomy): domain Eukaryota; kingdom Metazoa; phylum Mollusca; class Bivalvia; order Adapedonta; family Hiatellidae; genus Cyrtodaria; species Cyrtodaria siliqua. The sequence goes on along the minus strand of JAWPHD010006699.1, from coordinate 130,925 downwards.
AGACGAACGGATTTTGAACTTTGATCTCTAAGTGTGACTTGACCTTGGAGCCACGGACCTGGATTTTGTGCGCGACACGTCGTCTTGTTGTGGTGAGCAATTGTGCGAAGTTATTTGAAAATCCATCCATTATTGTCAGAGTTATGAAGCGGACACGAGTGTACAGACGAACGGATTTAAACCTTTGATCTCTAAGTGTGACCTTGACCTTGGAGCCACGGACCTTGATTTAGTGCGCGACACGTCGTCTTGTTGTGGTGAGCAATTGTGCGAAGTTATTTGAAAATCCATCCATTATTGTCAGAGGTATGAAGCGGACACGAGTGTATAGACAAACGGATTTTGACCTTTGACCTCTAAGTGTGACCTTGACTTTGGAGCCACTGACCTGGTTTTTGTACGCGACACATCGCCTTGTTGTGGTAAGCAATTGAGCGAAGTTATTTGAAAATTCGTCCATTATTGTCAGAGTTATGAAGCGGACACGATTGTACACGCGAACGGACAGACAGTGCGATTACTATATGCCACCCTTCGGGGGCATAAAAAAATATTTAAAAAAAAAAAAAAAAAAAATTAAAAAAAAATTAAAAAAAAAAAAAAAAAAAAAAAAAAAAAAAAAAAAAAAATTAAATAAAAAAAATTAAAAAAAGATTTTTTAATTTTTTTTCGCGACACAACGTCTTGTTGTGGTGAGCAATTGTGCGAAGTTATTTGAAAATTCGTCAATTATTGTCCAAGTTATGAAGCGGAGACGATTGTATAGACGAACGGATCTCTAAGTGTGACCTTGACCTTGGAGCCACGGACCTGGCTTTTGTGCGCGACACGTTGCCTTGTTGTGGTGAGCAATTGTGCGAAGTTATTTGAAAATCCATCCATTATTGTCAGAGTTATGAAGCGGACACGAGTGTATAGACAAACGGATTTTGACCATTGATCTCTAAGTGTGACCTTGACCTTGGAGCCACGGACCTGGATTTTGTGCGCGACACGTTGCCTTGTTGTTGTGAGCAATTGTGCGAAGTTATTTGAAAATCCATCCATTATTGTCAGAGGTATGAAGCGGACACGAGTGTATAGACAAACGGATTTTGACCTTTGACCTCTAAGTGTGACCTTGACTTTGGAGCCACTGACCTGGTTTTTGTACGCGACACATCGCCTTGTTGTGGTAAGCAATTGAGCGAAGTTATTTGAAAATCCGTCCATTATTGTCAGAGTTATGAAGCGGACACGAGTGTACACGCGAACGGACAGACAGTGCGATTACTATATGCCACCCTTCGGGGGCATAAAAACAAAGACTCCTAAATAGAGAGAGGGGTCATGACGATAATGTTTGGACTCTTAGGGAGATTATGCCTTCATGTGTTCTGACAGAGGTCAGAAACCTGTATCCAAATCCACCCGGTCAGCCATATATGGGACACAGGTGGAACAAGATAATATTTTCAAGTTTTATGACACCTAACAATCGAATGTCATGACTAATTTACAGTTCCTTAATTAATTATATATTCTTAGAAAAGTGTCTAAATATATTCTAAATAAACAATACCTGACATTTGTATTCACTATCAGTCATATTCACAAAAAGGAATAAAGTTTAAAGTGGAAGTATAATGCTTTTATAAAGGTAAGAATATCACTACACAATTTTGAACAATATCCTTCATTTTAGTTTTAATTTATGGTAATCATTGTTTTACATCAAATAGTAATATCACAGTTATATTAAAACATCCTGTTTTCAAAAAGCTTTTAGAGTAAATATTAAACACGCGTCTGACGTAAATATCAAACTCCCGTAGATAATCTTTCTCTGAAAAAAAAGAAAATAACAACTTATGAGTACTTCTCTACGTTTTAAAAATCTAACCTGTCAGAGTCTACATTTGGGTAACATGCGCATATAAACATATATGTACTTGAGATTGTTCGGTTACCAGTCATCACACGACCAGATGTGAGAGTAATTTTACCTACCGACATAATATACTGAACCAAAGTGCCAACGCAACAGTTTCATAGTGTATTATATATAATGATTGTTGTTTAAAATGTATAGAATGAGCGATAACTTTCAGAAAAAAATGGTATAACAAGAACCAATACAGTTAGTATATATTAACCAATATTAGCCATCCGACTCCTTTCAATACTCTAAGTGTTTCTGGCTCACTACAGGAAAGAGACTTAACAAGCAAGTTTATGATTAATTTCAAATAAATAAAGAGCAAGTTAAAAACTAAAAAAAAAAACACAGTATAACTTGAACATGAAATATTGATCAGGTGCGAATCAGAAAGTCATTCAAATTAATTCAAGCACAAATTTAAGCATATGTTCTCAGCCTGCAATTGCATTTAACAATTTACTAAGTAATTATGTTTTATGTTTTACATTTTGAAAAATGTGTTCACATCAGTTCTATAGACAAAATCGATCATGTTGTGTTTGAACTTTGGTTCAGTATTGATTATACTCACGTGATGTTTAATGCTATACGTAATAAGCTTGTAAAATAAAAAAAATATATATTTAGTAAAATAAAGATAACAATTGATTTATTATACATCTATACTGTTGTAATTTATCAGTTGTTATGTTTTCTCGTGTAATACAAGTATTTGCGCACAAGGTGCTTAGTCTTATCAATAAAACCAAACCACATTATGTATCTCTAGCTGTGCAGCGCGAATTCACAGTGATTCCGAGACTCATGGGTACGTGAAACATATTACATATATAATTATATGTTTACCAAATGGAATATATACTAGATGTATTTTTTGAGGAAAGCATATGTCTTTCCCAACAGCAACATCCTAGCTGAGGTGAAAGGCAAATCAAAACAAAATCAAAGTGCCCATACTTAGGTACAAATCAATTAAACAGAACATGGGCATGATATAAGCTATCGGCTGAAATAAGGTTTCGATAATAAAACATTCACGATCAGACATATGTATCAAATTCAAATTCACTGAAATCCATATGTGTCACTTTCTCTAATACTGATCACATCTTTAAAGTGTCATTTGAATCCATACAGCGGTTACTTAGATATGAACTTACCTTAAATGTTCTTCGTATAAAAAGGGACATAGTTAAAATACACCACACAACACGAGTTATAGCACGTGACCCCGTGTTTTCATTGTAGCTGACCAAAGCTGTGATGTTTTATTCAAATCCATGAATTTATGTATTCAAATCCATATAGTGCTTTCTGAAAAACGAGCTTATCTTGTTTTCAATAAATTATGAAATCATTTAAGGGCATTAACTCCACCGAAAGTCAACGGACCGTAACATCACGTTCGCTGCGCGATATGCGCAACTAAACTCCATATTGATACTTCCTAACAAGTATCGACCAAATGTGTTTAGTTACAGCAGTCCGGGAAAGATTTAATCATTTAAACATATTTATTTAAAGGGCCTGAACTCTGCCGAAAGTCAATGAAGCAGAACGCCGCGGCGATATGTGCAACTACACTGCATATTATTACTTCCTACCAAGTATTGCCAAAATATGTTGAAAGGTTTAGGTTGCGTAATGATATATATAGCCTGGCATAAGCCCCGCCTTTTGTTGCGTACGTTTCTGTTCATAAATAAAAGTTTATAGATGTAGTTTGAAATATGCAAAATGCATTTTCAGGAAGGATAAAACAATAAGTATGCACAATGAACATCAGCTAGGATCATTGAATTTTGTAACAATATTATTTTTATGTTTTCGAAAAAGCTATTCTCCAGTGGAAATGCATGACAGTATTTATAATGTATCCCATACCTTATATAAACAATGAATTGTGGGCACTGATTGAGCACGGACATGTGTTTTCATTCCCTCACCACCGAATGGTGAGTGGGGGACTAGGGTTAGCCATGACCGTCCCTTCTGTACGTCTGTCCGTCCGAGCGTACGTCCAAACGTCAGTCTCGAAAATTGTGTATCTCCTCCCACAGTTTTCAACCGATTGTTTCGGAACAGGATGCTTACCTATGATGTCAAGATGTGCATGTCAATTCGGGTTCAAAATCGCCCTTGTATTACCGGAGTTACGGTCCCTCTTTTTGTCAAATTTTACGTTAAAATATCTTGTGTGTCTATCGCTTCCCAGAGTTTCAACCGATTGTTTCGAAACTTTACAGGATGCTTATCTTTGATGTCAAGATGTGCATATCGATTCGGCGTCAAAATCGACCTTGTATTACCGGAATTATGACCGTTTTCTTCAATTTGTAACTTTACGGGATGCTTACATATGATGTCAAGATGTGCATTTCCATTCTCCTTGTATTACCGGAACTACGACAACCTTTTTCCGTCAAATTTTAGCTTAAAATATCTTGTGTGTCTATCTCCTCTCGCAGTTTTTATCCATTTGCTTAGAAACACAAATAATGTCAAAATGTGCTTATCGATTCGGCGTCAAAATCGCTCTTACCTGTATTACCTGATTTATGGCCCTTTTTCTTCAATTTTTACATTAAAATATCATGTGTGTCTTTCTCCTCACACAGTTTTCAACCGTTTGTTTAGAAACTTTACAGAATGCTTACCTATGTTGTCAAAATCTACATATCAAACGTTTTACATTTAGGTTCCCATGTGTGTAATATAATGCATATAACAATTATGTAAGGTTCATGAAAATGTGTGACAAAAAGAAACAAACTCTTAAAACTCTCTAGCACGCTCAACATCTAGGAAACCTCTCTTCCTATAGGCTTCTTTCTTCAATTCTTATATAATTTCCATTACAAATAGTCATTACAAATAATACATGTTATTTAACCACATGTAATGATTCGCCAGTTAATTTGTTAATCATTTTGTTTTGGTTGTATGCAAAACAAATTCCAAATTAGATAATAGTTTGAATTTGAATGGAGCTGTATAAACGTTTGAGTTATCAGATAAATTGTGTATTTTCATATCATAACCACCGTTCAGTATAATACATTGAACCAAAATCACGCATTAAAACAAACAACAATACAAATGCTAATAAAATGCAAGGCATGTGACATCACTAACACAAACAGGTGTACAATAGGGCTACCACCTTGGAAGTGTCAGTGTGAGACATCACTAACACAAACAGGTGTACAATAGGGCTACCACCTTGGAAGTGTCAGTGTGAGACATCACTAACACAAACAGGTGTACAATAGGGCTACCACCTTGGAAGTGTCAGTGTGAGACATCACTAACACAAACAGGTGTACAATAGGGCTACCACCTTGGAAGTGTCAGTGTGAGACATCACTAACACAAACAGGTGTACAATAGGGCTACCACCTTGGAAGTGTCAGTGTGAGACATCACTAACACAAACAGGTGTACAATAGGGCTACCACCTTGGCAGTGTCAGTGTGAGACATCACTAACACAAACAGGTGTACAATAGGGCTACCACCTTGGCAGTGTCAGTGTGAGACATCACTAACACAAACAGGTGTACAATAGGGCTACCACCTTGGCAGTGTCAGTGTGAGACATCACTAACACAAACAGGTGTACAATAGGGCTACCACCTTGGCAGTGTCAGTGTGAGACATCACTAACACAAACAGGTGTACAATAGGGCTACCACCTTGGCAGTGTCAGTGTGAGACATCACTAACACAAACAGGTGTACAATAGGGCTACCACCTTGGCAGTGTCAGTGTGAGACATCACTAACACAAACAGGTGTACAATAGGGCTACCACCTTGGCAGTGTCAGTGGCATGTGACATCACTAACACAAACAGGTGTACAATAGGGCTACCACCTTGGCAGTGTCAGTGTGAGACATCACTAACACAAACAGGTGTACAATAGGGCTACCACCTTGGCAGTGTCAGTGTGAGACATCACTTACACAAACAGGTGTACAATAGGGCTACCACCTTGGCAGTGTCAGTGGCATGTGACATCACTAACACAAACAGGTGTACAATAGGGCTACCACCTTGGCAGTGTCAGTGTGAGACATCACTAACACAAACAGGTGTACAATAGGGCTACCACCTTGGCAGTGTCAGTGGCATGTGACATCACTAACACAAACAGGTGTACAATAGGGCTACCACCTTGGCAGTGTCAGTGTGAGACATCACTAACACAAACAGGTGTACAATAGGGCTACCACCTTGGCAGTGTCAGTGGCATGTGACATCACTAACACAAACAGGTGTACAATAGGGCTACCACCTTGGCAGTGTCAGTGTGAGACATCACTAACACAAACAGGTGTACAATAGGGCTACCACCTTGGCAGTGTCAGTGGCATGTGACATCACTAACACAAACAGGTGTACAATAGGGCTACCACCTTGGCAGTGTCAGTGTGAGACATCACTAACACAAACAGGTGTACAATAGGGCTACCACCTTGGCAGTGTCAGTGGCATGTGACATCACTAACACAAACAGGTGTACAATAGGGCTACCACCTTGGCAGTGTCAGTGTGAGACATCACTAACACAAACAGGTGTACAATAGGGCTACCACCTTGGCAGTGTCAGTGGCATGTGACATCACTAACACAAACAGGTGTACAATAGGGCTACCACCTTGGAAGTGGCAGTGGCATGAGACATCACTAACACAAACAGGTGTACAATAGGGCTACCACCTTGGAAGTGGCAGTGGCATGAGACATCACTAACACAAACAGGTGTACAATAGGGCTACCACCTTGGCAGTGTCAGTGTGAGACATCACTAACACAAACAGGTGTACAATAGGGCTACCACCTTGGCAGTGTCAGTGTGAGACATCACTAACACAAACAGGTGTACAATAGGGCTACCACCTTGGCAGTGTCAGTGTGAGACATCACTAACACAAACAGGTGTACAATAGGGCTACCACCTTGGAGGTGTCAGTGGCATGTGACATCACTAACACAAACAGGTGTACAATAGGGCTACCACCTTGGAGGTGTCAGTGGCATGTGACATCACTAACACAAACAGGTGGACAATAGGGCTACCACCTTGGAGGTGTCAGTGGCAATGTGACATCACTAACACAAACAGGTGGACAATAGGGCTACCACCTTGGAAGAGTACAGAGGATAGAGACATACTAAAAAAAAAAAGAGAACAGGGCATTACATCACTAACACAAACAGGTGTACAATAGGGCTACCACCTTGGAAGTGTCAGTGGCATGAGACATCACTAACACAAACAGGTGTACAATAGGGCTAACCACCTTGGAAGTGTCAGTGGCATGTGACATCACTAACACAAACAGGTGGACAATAGGGCTACCACCTTGGCAGTGTCAGTGGCATGTGACATCACTAACACAAACAGGTGTACAATAGGGCTACCACCTTGGAAGTGTCAGTGGCATGAGACATCACTAACACAAACAGGTGTACAATAGGGCTACCACCTTGGAAGTGTCAGTGGCATGTGACATCACTAACACAAACAGGTGGACAATAGGGCTACCACCTTGGCAGTGTCAGTGGCATGTGACATCACTAACACAAACAGGTGTACAATAGGGCTACCACCTTGGCAGTGTCAGTGGCATGTGACATCACTAACACAAACAGGTGTACAATAGGGCTACCACCTTGGCAGTGGCAGTGGCAAAAGGCTGCCAGGGGTTTAAACTAAGTTCTAGGGTGCACCAAACCTCACTCTTACCATATGGTCATCCCAATAAAACGGAACAGTGTAAATAAGGATATCCCCGCCAGATGCTGTGGTTCTTCCAAAAGCCCTATATGGCAGTGAATGTTGGTATTTTTTGAGTATGAGTGATGTTTTAACATTAGAGAGGTCACATCGACTATGCGTAAAACATATGCAAGGTTTTCATATTAGAACAAGAACAGATGTGGCTTTAAGTTTGCTTAATTGTTTACCAATTGCATCTGAGATAGACCGACGGAAACTTACCTTTCTGGGACAACTGTGTAGGTTACAAAGAGATTGTGCAGTAAAACAGATGTTTTTAATCAGGATAAGCGCATTTACAATTAACAACTGTTTGACAGGTTTTATTCCAGACATATACACTATCCTTAATAGATATGGCCTTACGCATGTCCTGGACGGGTACGTTTCGAATGGTCACTTTCCTAGCAAACTGTGCTGGAAAAAGCTAGTGAATGGTAAAATATATGAAACTATAACCACTGAATTGAACAATAGGCTTGCTGAACCTGAATTTATAAGGTTTTGCTCAATTCATAGTAGCTATAGGGAATCCAATGTATGGTTATATGCTAGAAGTCACCCAACATCTCTCAAATATTGTAAGACTGTTTGTGTGATTATTGCAAATATAACGAGAATAAATGAAAACTGCAAAAGGTGTGATGTAATAACAGACAATGTTGTTGACCATTGCATATGCAATTGCCCATACGTAGCAAATGAAAGAACTAATTTGTGGTTAACAATACAAAACCAATTTGGATTACATGTAAAAGAAACCCTTTCGGCGCTTAACAAAAGCGACGTTGTTAATGTGTTCCTTGGTGCCAACAGTAACATGATTGAAACACTTCTCTCAGATGAAATAGACCGGTTTTATGGTACGATATTTAGGTGCATACATTGGGTGTGGTTAAAATATGTAACAGTGTAAACATAAATTAATTATATAATATGTATGCTTCAGCGCCAGTTCCTGGCACAGATTTGATTTTGCTTGATTTTGCATATATAACTGCCAACATGTATATACGTTCTTGTTTTGTTTGTGTAATTATTTTGTAATTGGTTATCTGTCATTGTTGTTTGTATACTATGTGAATCTCCTATATGGAGGAAATAAAGAATATTATTATTATTATTATTATGTTGGTAGAAGCTAGAGCATCAAGAGAACAAACCATTCAGGTTATGACAAGATAAGATTTAAGACAAAAATCAAACGCTACCGTTCTTTGTTAGGTAGACGTCATCATAGGGTCCACACTCAATCCGATCATCTCACAATCAAAGTAAAAAGCATAGTGGCGAACTGTTAATGGGTCAATCACTAAACCAAGCCCGGGAATCGCATCGCCAGCATAGCTTTGGCAATATCGAGAGTTTAAGACGGAGGATTTCCGGTAATGCAGACGAGCGATGAAAATTGTCGAAATTGAGGTAGGTGTTCAACATTATGCACGATTGTAAACATGCAGGACGTTGCAAAATGATAGGGTCATATCCTCTTTTGATAAACTTGTTAACAAGTTTAATAACAAGAGCTATCAAAGGACAACGCAGCTCGACTATTCAAATTTTCAGAGAACAAGAAATGATACACCCGGCATACCATCAGAAAAAAAGTGAAAACAAAGGGGCAAGTTGGATGTGTCAAGAAGGAAAACATTGGAATGTTCATTAAATCAAGGGCCACAATTTTTCTGTGATGGCACGGTTGTAATTTCATAATAATCCTTTCAAAGGATACATAATGCAAGTTTTATAAGTTGAAAATTTGAAGAAAATGTGTTAAAAGTATATGTAAATGCATTTGACCTTTGACCCATTTGTGACCTTGACCTTTCATATAATGATCTTGAACTCAATAGATACGATCATCGTCCCATTTATAATAAAGTATTAAGTTTGATGATGATTGGATAAAAAATGTTGAAGTTATTTACATGTTAAGAAATGCCGACGTAAACATTAACCTGATGCTAAAAGCCTATCAACACATAAATGCAATTTGTTACCATAAACTTTGACCTATAGACCCCATATAAGATCCTTCGAACAGTCGAGCTAAAAATATCAAATTATTTATAAATTTTACCCAGGAGCTAGGTCAACAAAGGTGGAGAAGAAGCCTAGGGTCTAAGCTGGTTGGATGGTTGTATCCGTCTGTCATTGCCCAGTATATGTATATATGGTTATAGGGTAGGGATCTCAAAAGTTTACAAGTTATGACCCAGGGGCTATGTCACCAGGGGTGGGGAAGGATTCCGGGTCTATGGTGGTTGGATGGTTCTATCCGTCGGTTCATGCCCAGTAAGTGTATATATGGTTATAGCGTAGGGATCTTAACGGTTTCCAAATTAAAACACAGAGGCTATGTCCCCAGGGTTGGGGAAGGAGATCGGGGTCTTTGCTGGTTGAATGGTTGTATCCGTCTGTTCGTGCCCAATAAGTGTATATATGGATATAGGGTGGGGATCTCAATGGTTTTCAGGTTATGACCGAGGGGCTATGACCCCAGGGACGGGGAAGCAACCCGGTGTCTATGCTGGTTGGATGGTTGTATCTGTCTGTTCATGTCCAGTAAGTGTATATATGGTTATAGGGTGGGTATCTCAACGGTTACTTAGTTATGACTCAGGGGCCCACCCACACCCTCATGTTTCACCTCTTGTGACCCCCAGGGCGGGTTGGTAAAGGACTACTAGAAAATGCTACATACAAAATATCTAAGCTACAGCCCTTTTTGTTTCGGAGAAGAAGATTTTGAAGTGTTTTTCCTATATAATTCTATGTAAAAATGATTTTTTTTACAAATTCATGGGCCATAATTTTGTCAAATTGAACGGAAGAGTTATGGGGATTGTTGTATAAGGTACAGAATTTGATGTGAAACATTAGTTTAACATTTTAATGCAATAACTTGAGTAGTTTTGAAGTTATAAAGCTATTGCACAAAAACTTTAAGGTAAAGACAAGACAATCAAAGGTTCATAACTTGGTCAAAATGCAAGGAAGAGTTATGGGGATTGTTGGATAAGGTGCAGAATTTGATGGGAAACATTAGTATAAAGTGTTAATGCAATAGCTTCAGTAGTATTAAAGTTATAAATATATTGCACAAAACTTTAAGGTGAAGCTAGGGACGCCGACGCCGTGGTGAGTAGGATAGCCCTCACTATTCTTCGATTAGTTCTTCGATTAGTCAGCTAAAAACTAAATTTCACTATAAAATTTAGTTTTCTTAAATCAATCAACGTAAGTCGCAACCGACTGCCCACCATGATATTCATGGTAAATATACTTAACGTAAAAGTGCAAGTGTTGTTTTTTGTGTTTATTTCCAAGATCGATTGTTATGTACATGTTAGAAATTATCCACGTTCCCTATAAATCTGGTGACCGATCAAATTCATGTATTGAAAGAAGTAAAATCGGAATTATGCAATCGATCTTGGAGAGATTTTAATTAAAAATAAACACAAAATAAAAAATCTTACACTTTTAATGGCGTTAAGTATATAAAGGTCGAACAAGAAACATAGCAATCAGGGACCACACTCAACCAAAAATAAGCATCGAGAAACAAACAACATTACATGAATCAATAATAAGCAAGGTACCTGACATCACAAACATACACGAGTTGGCAATAGGGTTGCCGATTTGTAATAGTCAGTGTCAAAAGGGCTGCTGGGGTTTAAAACACGTGCAAGGGTGCTTCAAACCTCGGTCTTGCCCTTGTCTTCCCAATAAAACGGGGCTAAGGGGTTAAGGGGCTAAGGGCTTAAGTCCAAACAGGTCTCTTTTTAATGTTTCGTTTGTGCATTCTGATTAAACAGTTGCATATCATGACAATAACTTGATCATTTGAGAATCTCTAAATACAAGGGATACATATGATAGTACATATAATAAACATTCAGTTTATGATATTTAATGAGATTTTGTTATGTAAGTGTTGACGCATCTCTTCATTGTTGTTTTATATTCTTATTTAATAAGAGTCTCTATATTATATATACAAAATTACGTATATATATATAAAGATTCAGTTATATTCAAATATAACAAATTAACTGTTTTGAAATGGTGTTAGATCAACAATTATATTTATTATACTATAGGAAGGTGAAAGAATCGTTTTATGTGTGGTTTGCTAAACACCTTAAGTTTTTGCTAAATATCTGATATTATTTTTTAATCTATGGATTCTTAATTTAGGTTATTTGAATCTCAGCTACATTTTATGCACTTATCAACTTGAGACATGGTGTGGAGGAAATGCTAAATGTTACATACTGCATCAGTTTGAGAGATGGTATTGAGGAAAAGCAAAGAATCGTTCCAATAGACCAAGAAATTGTGCCCTTTCATTAACGTCAAATGAGTTTAAGTGAAACAAATACATTTACCTTTTAAACGTAGACCATTTCAAATCATGCGATCTAAAATATCACTAAAAACGAGATGTATAGCTGTACGTTCTTTGTTAAAAATATTACCTGATCAGTTTGGCAATAACAGGAATGCTTGGTGCAAAATGTAGTCATAAGATTATGAGGGCTGCTACTACTTGCTTCAATCTTTCAAAAGTATTAGGTTCAAAAGAAAGAGCACGAACAATTAAAATGACGCTGCAAATGGATGCATTCGCAGTCAGAAGCAATATACTTATTAGTGATTGCTTTTAACCGGTGTTAGTAACTAATATATACGATAAAATATTAATTCTGGTTATGCTGTATCCTGAATCCTGTCTTTACCATAAGAAACACGAACATTAATTTAAAAAGTCGCTAACCCATGATAAAACAAAATGGTCTCCAAATATGTTTCTTAACCTTTAAAGGTGTACCGGAAGTAAATCAAATCCCATTGAGTCCAATGCAATATTGTCCAAGCTTTCTAGTTAGCCATTTTTCAAAATGAAGTTCAAACTAAGATTCACTTACATGTTCTTAGTCATGAGACCTGCCTATCTAGAAAACTGCTGAGAATAGTAGGGGTCATGTGGCATATAAGAAAATAAAGTTCTGATCTTTGTTGACACCGTTAACAAACTGCATTCATTCGGCACCTCCTTCGTTCTACTTTCACTTTCAAAACTGTCAAGTTGATAAATAAAATCATCATACAACCATGCACATGGTTTTTAGCTATCACAAACAAGTCAATAAAGTCATTTCAGCCAGAAAAACAGGCCTTAAATACTCAAAAATGCCTTTTATCACAAAAAAAGTTAGGGATTATATATTTGGGAACTCCTTTCGACTACACCAGGCATGAATACCACTGTGATTTAAAACAGGAAACAGTATAGCCGGAAGTGACACGTGGCTACACCAGGCATGAATACCACAGTGATTTACTTCCTGTATGCCTAAAACTGGAAACAGTATAGCCGGAAGTGACACGTGGCTACACCAGGCATGAATACCACAGTGATTTACTTCCTGTATGCCTAATACTGGAAACAGTATAGCCGGAAGTGACACGTGGCTATATTTATCGGTGATATACCATGTACAAATTTAGAACGTACAATATTCAGATAATATGCTTAAAGTTATTTGTAGCGGAGACTGGTTGGTGATATTTGAATAGGAGACAGCGGTTTACTGCGATAACAATCTTATTAAAATCATATCCTAATTACGTTTTGATACTCTCCGCTATAGGGTCTGACAGCATTGCCTTGGAGTTCACGTCAGATCGACCTTTCATTTAATCAATATTCATGAGAAGATCAACAGAATTCAACCAATGAAATCGCGCGTTTCATATGTACTTCAGATAATGTTCGAGTGAACTAAACAAACGAAAATAAACATAAAACACATAGATCTATATCCGAAAAAAGATAAAGACTTCGTGTGTTATTGCTGTGGATTGCACGACAAATTCAAAGAAATGCACTAAATGTCATGTTTTACATCAAGAATACTAAGAAAATCAACATTCTGAACATATTTATTACATTTATACGGGTGAAAGATTGGGATTTCTCAGTGAAAGAATATTCATAATCACTAAATATTAATAACTAACTCCAAACACAAAAATAACTAACTGCGACGTTGAGTTATGACGTCAATAACGTGTTGGTGATGTCGTCGTCATCCGCCGTTAACGCTAAATAAAGCGAATAATTCTGGTTAAATCATACATAATCTGATTAAAAATGTAATAAATAGATTATTTAACTGTTGTGATCGATTATATGGAAATCCTTCACTCGATGGTAGGCGTGTGTTGTTTTTTCACTCACTCGCTCGTTCATGAAAAGAATCACACGTCTACCATCTCGTGAAGGATTTCCCTATGATCGATCCCAGCAGTTAAATAATCACTATATATTCAACCGAGATTATTCCGACATTAGGTTTTCTAAATAGTACGTCTGGTCCGCTTAGCTCAGTTTGTAGCAACATGGACTATTGCGACGTTCTGTTATTATTACCCGCGAGTATAATTTTAGTGTGGGTTCAAGCCCACGAATCGGTACGTATGTTTGTTGTACCGCTATTGAAATCCGTCAAACAATCTTGTTTTGTTTTTTTGTAAATATTCAGTAATGGTTGGTGTGTTATGTTTGTCAACGCTATTATATATATATACCTAGCGTGATAAAAGGTCTGATTTTAATGAGATTGCTGCGATAATGATTTATAATTACCATTCTACTTTACCGGATGTGACTTCGTGGCTATATTTAGTAACACTCTTCTATAGTGTTTATTTCTTCAGTCTTCAATTTCCAATATCCTCTTCCCTAAAAGCTAAAACATAAATTAGATGAAACTCAAAACTTAATAAAAAAAAAAGTAAACTAAATATTAAGTAATAATGTGTTTAAACTATTTACTTCATGAGCGCCGTGTAAATGAATATTCACAACATTAAAGTAAAATGTTCACGCATTATATGGGTGATAAATAGAATCTTAGAGTCGTGGCAGTGTATTTCTGCTTTTAATATTGGATAAAAAGGAAGGATACTCCGCATAGCCTAGTATCCTATCATTTTATCCAACTCGTTTCTTACAGTTAATTAATACACAGCCACTCATGCAAGATCCTCTATATACCTGTTTAAACTTAACTTTTAAACTATAACAGTATAACTAATTTAATTGCATAATTAATGAAAACAACTTTGCTATATCGATTCGTTTAGTTTACGTGTATGTTATTGCAAGTACATGCAATTAGTATTACAGCCTTTATCAAAAAAACTAATTTTCCGATGTACTAAATTTCGAGGGGTCAGCGCAAAACTATTGTAACTAAATATGGATAAAGAAGGAAATACAATAGTTTTGCACTGAACCCTCGTAATGATGTTGATATGATTTAAAAAAAAAATCATCAGTACTACTGCCCTAATATTTCCAAAAATATATCTTTAGAACTGTTTAATATTTTAACGACGTCCTTCTCTAAATACCAACTTTATGCAACTATAATATGTAAAATGTGTCGTAAAGCACCAAATCAAATTATAAATCAGTCATTCATCCTAGTATTGATGTAGTTTATCATTCCTAGTTTACATCAAAAATACTAATATGATTTCAGTTATACTGAAACATCCTTCCTTAAAAAGCGTTCAGAATATAAAAACAAACAGCACTTTTGCCGTATATATTAAACTCCTGTAGATAATGGATCCTGTCAGAATTTTTTTTAAGTTTACGTTTTTAAAAATTGTCATTGTTCATGTCTTCATACCAATTGTATGTACATCGTCTCGTAAAACACCAAATAAAGTTTAGTTTTAATTTGTGGTAATCATTGTTTTACATCAAATATTAATATCACAGTTATATTAAAACATCCTGTTTTCAAAAAGCTTTTAGAGTAAATATTAAACACGCGTCTGACGTAAATATCAAACTCCTGTAGATAATCTGTCTCTATAGAAGGAAATAAAAACTTATAAGAGTACTGCTCTACGTTTTAAAAATCTAACCCGTCAGAGTCTACATTCGCATATAAACATATCTTTACTTGGGATATTTCGGTGCAGTCATCACACGACCAGATGTGAGAGTAATTTTACCTACCGACATAATATACTGAACCAAAGTGCCAACGCAACATTTCCATAGTGTATTATATATAATGATTGTTGTTTAAAATGTATAGAATGGGCGATAACTTTCAGAAAAAAATGGTATAACAAGAACCAATACAGTTAGTATATATTAACCAATATTAGCCATCCGACTCCTTTCAATACTCTAAGTGTTTCTGGCTCACTACAGGAAAGAAACTTAACAAGCAAGTTTATGATTAATTTCAAATAAATAAAGAGCAAGTTAAAAACTAAAAAAAAAAAACACAGTATAACTTGAACATGAAATATTATCAGGTGCGAACCAGAAAGTCATTCAAATTAATTCAAACACAAATTTAAGCATATATTCTCAGCCTGCAATTGCATTTAAAAACTTACTAAGTAATTATGTTTTATGTTTTACATTTTGAAAAATGTGTTCACATCAGTTCTATAGACAAAATCGATCATGTTGTGTTTGAACTTTGGTTCAGTAGTATTGATTATACTTACGTGAAGTTTAATACGTAATAAGCTTGTAAAATAAAAAATATATATTTAGTAAAATAAAGATAACAATTGATTTATTATACATCTATACTTTGTAATTTATCAGTTGTTATGTTTTCTCCAGTAATACAAGTATTTGCGCACAAGGTGCTTAGTCTTATCAATAAAATCAAACCACATTATGTATCTCTAGCTGTGCAGCGCGAATTCACAGTGATTCCGAGACTCATGGGTACGTGAAACATAATACATACATAATTATATGTTTACCAAATGGAATATATACTAGATGTAGTTTTTGAGGAAAGCATATGTCTTTCCCAACAGCAACATCCTAGCTGAGGTGAAAGGCAAATCAAAACAAAATCAAAGTGCCCATACTTAGGTAAAAATCAATTAAACAGAACATGGGCATGATATAAGCTATCGGCTGAAATAAGGTTTCGATAATAAAACATTCACGATCAGACATATGTATCAAATTCACTGAAATCCATATGTGTCACTTTCTCTAATACTGAACACATATTTAAAGTGTCATTTGAATCCATACAGCGGTTACTTAGATATGAACTTACCTTAACTGTTCTTCGTATAAAAAAGGACATACACTTAGTACATTTGAAAACGCAACATTTTTGACTTTCATATATTTTTTATCTACGCGGTTTTCGTTCAAACAAACATTGTATTTTAGGAAAGTATACATATTTCTTTGTGCCTATTGTTAAATTCTAACAATTTAGAATTACACAAGAGTTACACTACCTGAAACACTGAAAACACATTTCGCACGAACAAGTTTATTTTCATTTATCTTAAAAGCGCTAACATCGGTATGGTATAAAAACACAACATGATTTGATTTTATCCACAAATCATTATTCTACGTTTAGCTGAACATGCGCGAAATCAGGTTATTGGGATGCTGGCTATTGGTGTCCCTAAAACAGAGGTAGCGAGACGACTTGGCTGCCATGTCTCAACTATATCTAGGCTACAGACACGCTACCAACAGACAGGCACTGTCAGGGACCGTCCTAGACCAGGCAGGCATTGAGTAACCACCCCCAGACAGGACATCAGACTGAGGGTGTCACATCTCAGAAACAGATTCCTGCCAGCTTCTGATACAGTCAGACACACGATTGGTACTCATGGGTATGTGTTTTCATCCACTATAACAAATATGCATTGTCACTTTTTTCAAATTATGAAAAATAAAATTGCCTTATTTTCAAATTTTAAATGGTGGTGCGTTACCTTTTTTGTGCAGAATGCATTGTAATTCAGCCATAATTGGTGTGTAAGTAGGCCATTAAAGGTAACAACTGCAAAAACAGCATAAATGTCATAAATTAAAAAAAAAAGTGAACATGTTAGAAAATCTTTTTTTGATGGTTCGTTTCTTTTCAGACTCACAATAAATGACTTGAAGCGACGTGTTTATGCCCGCGTAAACCCCTCTACCACACCGCAGGAACTTCGTGTAGCGCTACAAGACGAATGGCAGCGTATGCCACAGCAAGTGATTGCATCCAATATACTGTCTATGCACCGTAGATGTTAAGCTTTAATAGACGCTCGTGGTGGCACCCTCGGTATTGCAAGTGTTTATTTTAATTTGGATAGGGGTAATTGAACCGTTGATTTTTATATGAAATATTTTGACGTTGGCAATGAAATTTTGACCATCTATTAAATCATGATTATATATATTATATATGAAATTACATTGTTCTAGCTTTTTTACTTTTCAAAAAAATCCAAAAACCGAAGTGTTGCGTTTTCAAATGTACTGAGTGTAGTTAAAATACACTACACAACACGAGTTATGGCACGTGACCCCGTGTTTTCATTGAAGCTGACCAAAGCTGTGATGTTTTATTCAAATCCAAGAATTTATGTATTCGAATCCATGAAGTGCTTTCTGAAAAACGAGCTAATCTTGTTTTCAATAAATTATGAAATCATTTAAGGGCATTAACTCCACCGAAAGTCAACGGACCGCGATATGCGCAACTAAACTCCATATTGATACTTCCTAACAAGTATCGACCAAATGTGTTTAGTTACAGTAGTCCGGGCAAGATTTAATCATTTAAACATTTTTATTTAAAGGGCCATATCTCTGCCGAAAGTCAATGAAGCAGAACGCCGCGGCGATATGTGCAACTACACTGCATATTGATATTTCCTACCAAATATTGCCAAAATATGTTGAAAAGTTTAGGTTGCGTAATGATATATATAGCCTGGCATAAGCCCCGCCTTTTGTTGCGTACGTTTCTGTTCATAAATGAAAGTTTATAGATGTAGTTTGAAATATGCAAAATGCATTTTCAGGAAGGATAAAACAATAAGTATGCACAATGAACATCAGCTAGGATCATTGAATTGTGTAAAAATATTATTTTTATGTTTTCGAAAAAGCTATTCTCCAGTGGAAATACATGACAGTATTTATAATGTATCCCATACCTTATATAAACAATGAAATGTGGGCACTGTTTGAGCACGGACATGTGTTTTCATTCCCTCACCATTCGTCACCACCGAATGGTGAGTGGGGGACTAGGGTTAGCCATGTCCGTCCCTTCTGTACGTCTGTCCGTCCGAGCGTCCGTCCAAACGTCAGTCCCGAAGATTGTGTATCTCCTCCTACAGTTTTCAATCGATTGTTTCGAAACAGGATGCTTACCTATGATGTCAAGATGTGCATATCAATTCGGGTTCAAAATCGCCCTTGTATTACTGGAGTTGCGGTCCCATTTTTTGTCAAATTTTAAGTTAAAATATCTTGTGTGTCTATCGCTTCCCAGAGTTTCAACCCATTGTTTCGAAACTTTACAGGATGCTTATCTATGATGTCAAGATGTGGATATCGATTCGGCGTCAAAATCGACCTTGTATTACAGGAATTACGACCGTTTTCTTCAATTTGTAACTTTACGTATGATGTCAAGATGTGCATATCGATTCGGTCTTGTATTACCGGAACTACGACAACCTGTTTCCGTCAAATTTTACCTTAAAATATATTGTGTGTCTATCTTTATCCATTTGCTTAGAAACACAAATAATTATATATCTTATATCTTATATAATTAAATAATGTCAAGATGTGCTTATCGATTCGGCGTCAAAATCGCTCTTTTATTACCTGATTTATGGCCCTTTTTCTTCAAATTTTACATTAAAATATCATGTGTGTCTATCTCCTCACACAGTTTTCAACCGTTTGTTTAGAAACTTTACAGAATGGTTACCTATGTTGTCAAAATGTACAAATCGATTCGGCATCAAAATCCATTTTGTATTACCGGAGTTACGACCCTTTTTCGTCAATTTTTACGTTAAAATATCATGTGTATCTCCTTCCACAATTTTCAACCGATTGTTTAGCGATTTTCTATGATGTCAAATTGTGCATACCGATTCAGCCTTAAACTTTATCATGTATTACCTGAGTAATTTCAGCGTTTTTCACTAATCGTTTTTCCATGGCCATATTTCTAGTTGTTCATGCTTTCAAAAGCTTTGGTATGGAACTATCTAGAAGATAAGGTAATTAAATGAAAATCTGGTGTCTACTTTTTTAGATCAGATATTAGCTGACGTGTCACACAGATGGCCTATGACAAAGTATTTAGTGGTACGCAACGTATAGGATCTCGACCAAATGTTAAATGGCCATAACTCCATCGAAACTCCACCGACAACATGCGCAACTTGGCGGGGATTTCTTTATTTACACTGTCCTGTTTAATGGGATGACAGTAGGTAGGGTAAGTGTGAGGTTTGGTGCACCCTAGAATCGGTTTAAACCCCCCAGTGGCCTACTTTGCCACTGTCCGTTCCAAGGCGGTAGCCCTATTGTCAACCCTTTTGTGTTTGTGATGCCGTTTGCTTTTATTTTTACTTTTGCCTTCTTGTTTGTCTGTTTGCGTGTTTGTTTCTGTGTTTTGTGGTTGGCTGTCCTCCTTGAATGCTACTTTTCCTGTCCGATCTTTTTATATTTCTTGACTTCATATAGATCGGTTTTAGTAATATGTGGCGGTTTTAAAATGTCGCACTACGCTACTACTTTCTGGTAGATTGGGATCATCGAATCCAATCTGTTTGGCTTTAAAGGGACACATGGCAATCTTGAGTTTTATTCAAACATTAAAATGTGCTCCTCAATATAGTTATCCTGCGTCATTTTGACTTTAAAACTGCTTGCATATAATTAAATAAAAACAATGAGATTTTAATTTTCTACAATATTTTACCAATTTTTTAAATATATTATTGATGCACTATTATAAAAAGTTAGTAATATGTAAAAATAATTTACTTTGAACTATTCTAACAAATACTATCAATGATTGAACAAATGCAAGTGAAGAGAAAAACTAACGGGACGCCGTGAGTTTTAAAAAAAATCAAGATTGCCGTGTGTCCCTTTAAAGTAGAATACGTAGTAAGCCGGTCTTATGGAGCGTGACCAGTGTTAAGTATTTATTCATACTGATACTTCTTACGTAAAATTATGTTGACAAGATAAGGAGGAATAGCCGAACAAGAATTAATCATTATCACATTGTTTAACGCATAGGTTATCGTTACATATTAAGCGATTGTAAAACGGAATATAAAGGTTAGATAATAATTCTCAAAAATAGGTCACAATCAAGGTAAAAAAAACACTCTCAAAAGTACTTTTATAAAGAAACATCTTGCATTAAAACTTATACAATTTCAAAACTAAAAAGAAAGTGGTTAATTTTATTCTGTAATCTACGTTACCAAGTAATCATCTTATATAACGTACAATAAAAAGCAAATGGCTTAGAGGGCGTGAGCGGTAGCTAGCATATTTCACTACCGTTCATTAACAGTCTCAATCAAACCGAGACTGCAATATTTCGTATGTGTCGTGCTCGGCCGTTTTCAAAGGTCCACTCTCATACTCTTTTATGATATGTTGTATAACGTATTTTATATTAGGAAGACTTCGAAAGGTATTGTTTCTTATCACCTATAACCTTGAAATGGATGGAATCTGGCCAGTGTTGTTCATGATATACATACAAGTAATATATTGCACCTTAAAAGTAATATGTTGATAATGGTTTGTTGTAGTATTAACGTGAACGTAGCCTACATGCTTAACGCGGTGGTAGGTACATTGCATAGAACTTCATTCATTCATTCATTCATTCTTCATTTATTCATTCATTCATTCATTTATTCATTTATTCATTATCTTTATTTCCTCCTTACAGGAGATTATGAAAACAATCACATATTACATACAATGTACATAATTAACATTAAATGTTTTTTTTACTTTTCTTACTTTGTATGGTTTTAGCGCTGCTGGCCGGTCGAAGGCCGGTCGAAGGCCACCAGAGCTTATGGGATAGCGAGTTGTCCGTCATCCGTCGTCCACCCGTCCTTTAGCATTTCAAAGACAATAAAGCCTTCGTTTTTATTTGATATTTTCCAAATTTGTTTAAAAACCTGCTACACCATAGTAACACCATAGTTATGGACCTTGACTTAGTTGTGCAATAATTTGTCTCGTTATGAAGAAAAGGTTTTCACTTTTGATCTGAGCTTTACCAAACGTGGTCAGATTGTTGATTTCAATGAAAACTCGGATAAGTTTGAAATCCAGCTAGATGGAATTATTAACACCATAGTTATGGCCCTTGATTGAGTTAATTATGGTATAGTTTGCCTCTTTAAGACGATAGGGCCTTCATGTTTTATCTAATCTTTATCGAACTTGTTGATATCAATAAAAGCTCGAGCTAGATCGGATTAGTTACACTAGAGTTATGGCTCCTGATTTACTGAAAAATGCTTTAATTTTCTTTGGTAAATATATAGCTACTTCGTTTTTCATCTTATCTTTACCAAACTTGATCAGGATGTTGTTATCAATGAAAGCTCGGACAAGTTTGATAAACAGCCATAATATAACTTACACCTTTGCATATTTCCACACACATGGTATTCCCTCCCCAAACCCCAATCTCATTATTGGTCGGTAAATTATCAGAGTCATAGCAGAAATTTAAACATATTCCAAAACTAGCCATGTCAGACAAGAAACGAGAGAAACACCTTGATTTATTGAACAATTCTAGAGTTTGCTTTGTTAAATATGTAGCTACTTCATTTTTCATCTGTTATTTACCCGACGTGTTTGGAATGTTTATTATTTAATAACAGCTTCGAAAATCTTAAACCCATCTAGACCCCGCTAGTAGAGCGACAACATGCCTTGTTTAAGAATCATGTATTAGTGGAGATAGTTATAATACTTAAATCCAAAAGTTCATGTATTGGAATGACCCATGCTTGTTGTTTTCTTGTAACGTAGCTTTCTATATATTTTACGACAATAATCAAAATGGTATAAAAATATAAAATATGAGAAAAATGGTCCTATAGAAACCACAAAACCCAAACGCAATGGCACCGTAGGTAGCAGTGTTCTATTGTCAAAATCAAATGAGCAAAGTAAATAGAAAAAGAACAGTACAATTACAATACACAACACGATTGTATTAGCCAGTTAATGTTTAGTCTGTAAATATTTGTATCCACACTATGGATATATTTTAAGCAAACGGTATGCTCATTGATATGAGCATATGACTTATTGCATAAGTATGTATTTTCTGGTTAATACATTGCAGGAAGTTTCATCTTATTTAACAATATGCAACTATTATCTACTCTCTTAATCTGTATTATTTAAAATATTGTGCTATGTACTTATTTACATTTGGGCCCGAGTCATTTTAACCAGTATAGTTATCATGACAATATCAACATTCTCTCTTTTCTTAAGTCACTTCGAAGGACTACCTTTATTAAAAGGACACATGGTTGTCTTGATTAAAACCAAACTCGCAGGGTCCTATTGTTCTTGTTATTTTACAAATAACAAATAATATTTGACACTCATCAATTAATAATAATTCGAATAGTAAATCACAAATTTATTTAGCATATTACTGATTGTTGATTATTTTGTATCAATTTTATATTCAAACATGTGGTAGAATAATGAAGAAGACATGAAAACTCCCAATTTTATTAAATAGTATTGAACAAATAGAGAAGCAAGTTTAAAGTGACAATCATACTTGATTTATAAATAGCAGATCTTGCACGGGTGACTTTGCCTTAAGACACAAACGTCGTATGGATATTGGCAAACTTACTGCTTGGTGTACCCAAGAATGCTTGCTATAAAAAAAAATCTACAAGAAAAAAAGGAATGTTTAGTTAGGGTAGATATAAAAGTCATACAGGAAATGTAGCATTCAAGGACCACGGTCAAACAAAAGCATTCACAGAAACAAACAATGAATACAAAGATAAATGAAAGACAATATATGACATCACACACATAAAAGTGTTGACAATAGGACAACCGCCTTGGAATGGTCAGTGGCAAATAGGGCCTCCGGTGGTTTAAACCAGGTTCTAGGGTTCACCAAATTTCACTCTTACCCCATTGTCATCCCAATAAAATGGGACAATGTAAATAATATCCCCGCCAGGTTATATTCACAATGTAGCATTAATAGGCAATATAAGTATAACACATAAATGATCATGCATATATGAATGTAAACAAACACAAGCCTATAAAGTCACAAAACAAGTACTCAGTGACTTATTACAGAAGCCAGAGCAACAAGAGAACAAACCGTTAAGAGTACAACAAGATAAGACAATGTTTAAGGCAATTATCAAACGCTACCGTCTTTTTAGGATTTATGTATACGTCATCATAGGGTCTACAACAAGTTCTGTAATATGATTAGCTTATAGCCGATTGACCTAATGTAGGGTCGATTGATCGAAGAATAGGTCGATCCCCGAAACATCTAAATCGATCTATAAACTTCATGGTAAGTCGACCGATCGTAAAGAGTTGGGTATATTAACCTAATCTTAGGTTGAACAATGTTCAAAGGTTTGGTCTGGCTCGTATATCATGAACAACTCCAAAACTACTCTTCTGCGACAAGGACTATCACAACCTGACTTCTATGGTGACGTGATTTACAAACTTCGTAAGATCCTGCGTGGTGGACCCATTTACAGTTCGCCACTATGCTTTACTCTTAATTGTGAGATGACCGGAAAGGCTGTGGACCCTATGATGACGTCTACCTAAAGCCCAGAAGGACGGTGACGTTTTATGTTTGTCTGCAATCTTGTCTTGTCGTGCCCTTAATGGTTTGTTCTCTAGTTGCTCTGGCTTCTGCCAAGTCAGTGGGTACCTTCTTTGTGGCTTTAAAGGATGTTGTTTTTTTGTATTTATATATACACGAGCATCTTTGTGTTTTACTTATATTGCCTATTAATGCTGCCTTGTTGGCTAGAGAATAGATCATGGCGGGGATTTCTTTTTTACACTGTCCCGTTTTATTGGGATGACACTACCGTAAGTGTGAGGTTTGAGGCACCCTAGAACCTGGTTTAAACTCCAGCGGCCTGTATTGCCACTGACCGTTCCAAGGCGGTAGCCCTATTATCAACCCTTGTGTGTTTGTGATGTTTTATTTTGCCTTTTATTCGTTTTTATATATAGTTGTTCTTTGTTTCTGTTTGCGTTTGTGGTTGACTGTCGTCCTTGAATGCCGCTTTTCCTGTTCGATTTATCTATATTGTATATGCTCATCCTAACCAGCCTACAGATGATGGACAATGCCATGAAATTACAAATTTTCCTATTCAGATTCATGAGTTGACCATTTGTTGTATATACTTTCATCTCAAATGTGGGTTTTTTCCAATATCAACCTAAAATAAAACATAAATCCAAAACTGAGAATATTGAAACACTTTCTGTGCTTCAAAGTACAACAAAGAACATATATCTTGAATTAATCATCTTCGTGAAATTCTGAAAATAGCATAATTTCCCTTTTGGGGTTAAATACACTAAAGTTTAAACTATTCGTTTTATAGTCGCCAGACCATGGTTAACATATTGAAGAAAACACAAACCTCGTATTGATACCATGAAACTTACTGCTTCATGAGGCTAAATATGGCTGCTATTAAAACTCAACAAGAACGGCGTGTTTTTTACTTATATGAAAGTATTTTAGCAAGTTTACCAACACTGGGACAAAGGTATTCAACTCACTCATTCATACCCAATACCCAGTACCTATATAAAACTGCCACCAGCATGGTGAGATGCATTCAATCTATCCTGAAATAACAGCAAACGGTTATTTTCTTTACATTAAACCATATGTATCAATACGCCAGATGTTTAAATAGTCTGATGACGTCATAATTCCAATATGGCTGTCTTTATTTATGTTTCTTTGCAAATTTAAAATTTCTCATATCTCCTGTATTTGTATGGTATTTTTATAATTTGTTCACCATTTACCTTTTAGATATTTCTTTTAGAGTTCTTTTAAATAATTTTTTTTTTAGAATAGTGCAATATAGACCACTAAAAACATGATAAAATCAATAAACAAACTATGGCCGATTCAGTACACCGTAAAATTACTTTCCAATATAAAGAAGTCACTTGTTTATTCAGCTGTCGAAGGCAGCTAATCCTTAAATTTGTCTATGGTTAACAGACTGTGAATAATGCAGATGACGATAAGCATGCATTACAAGTTCAATTATTAGTGAACTCGTCTAAATAACTTGAATGGTATAAACACATATTTTGCAATGTTCAAAGGTTACCTTTTTACTTGCTGAAATGACGTTTTCGTAGATGAGTCAACTGAAGTGTAGCATGCGGTAATATTTCCGGGATCTTTACGTCCGGGACTTATTTACGGAGCATAATGAAAGTGTAAGTGAAACTGAATGAAACCACAAGTATTGAAATGGAATAAGTGCAAATCTGTATAATTTTTCATGGAATAATACCCATAAATCCACGAATATATAACGAGAAAGTTTAGTGTTGAATCGGTTTTAATTATAATGAGGAATTCCCGTAAATTTACATAATGGATTGAAACTTCACATCTGCATTTTGCATCATAAGACTTCACCAAACAGCCAGGTTCTGTAACTATTGCTTTTTTTTAAACAAAAGTCTAAGCCCTTCTATATTTCGAAAACTTGGTTAAAGTTTGTACATTGTATGTTACCTTGGTTTAATTTTGTATTCATCTAAACATGGTTAAAGTTATTATGTAAACTTGCATCTCACAAACTTTTTGCTTTTATTTAACCAAAATAATGGCCCCTTTAATACTTAGAAAAACTTGGTTAAAGTTGTTTACCTTGGTTAAAGTTTGTTTATAAGCTTGGATCTCGGAATCTACATAATGGATGGAAACTTCGCGCAGGTATTGCTCATTATAAGACCACAACAAATAGCCACGTTACATAAACCTTTGCTTTTATTTTAACAAAATTAAGGCCCTTTTAAATTAATAAAAAATAGCAATTTCATTTCTAATTTGTATCGATCTTTCATTTGAAGGATTATAGAAGAAGAAGAAGATTTTATTCATAAATCAATAGGCCATAGGCCCGTGAGATACTACAAATGCATATATACATAGAACATATGACATAGCAATAAACATATTTACAGTTCTAAGTATTTACATGAACATTTTTCTGCTATAAACATAATATTATATTATTTGTATTCCTAACTAATAGAAATAACGGAGAAGGTGATACTGCTGTGATGTTACAACGTATTGCAAAACATTTCGAACAGAATTAATATAACAATCCCAAGGTGGTAGTGCCCCACAAATGCAGCAGGATTGGTGATTTGGTCTGTATATCAAAAAAAAACTTGACCAGGTTTCAAAATAAACAATATTGACGCATTCATTGTGTATTTATTGCTTTTGATAATTAAAAATAACACCACTTATTTTAGCTTATTTCAATAATTATTTCAAAGTACAACTACAACAAAAACAATTGTTTGCATTCCTGTCACTTCAGTCAGGCTAACAGTCATGTTTATTTACTTATCGGAGTTGTTTACGCTTGCGTAAAACCTTGCTTTGTATCAACATGAAACAAGCAAGGTTTTGCGCAAGCGTAAAATAGCTGCCGAGAGACAAGAAGTTAACATAATAATATATATCAAGTCACGGGTGTTGAAACAATATTGAAAAAAATAAATGTTGTCACGGCGACATAAACACGCCACGACCGTTTTTTCTTACATTCTTTCCGATTTTTACCACCAGTTCTTCCTACCAGGCATTTTAAATCAATGTGGGCGACCTCGCTTCTATCTGTCCAAAAACCTTGACATGCCTTACATATTGATTACAATTACCTTGTAATACGACGTGCTAGAAGTACACATCACCACAGAAATACAATTGTTCACGTGTGCGTTAGAGTGTACATTATTACAACACATATAAACGGTTCACTGTAACCATGTGTAATTATTAAGATTGCGTTATCAAAGTGACAAATGTAAAGGAATAATATTATAAAATTATTGCTTTTAGTGAGGTTGATATGTGTATTTATCGACCTGAGAAAAGTGATATCGAAAGAGGCGATAGCCGAGATCGATATCACTTTTCTATCACTTTTCTCAGGTCGATAAATACACATATTACATAATTGTCTCTTATTTATATAGGAAATACTGGGAATAGAAAAGCTATATCTACTCGTTCGCTCTACTGGGAAATATCCCAGTACGGAACATTGCTCGGCCTTTTCCGTCAGTGGCGGAAATGCCAAATGACGTTCCGATTGTTTTACGGACGTCTTCGTCAGATTCCGTCACTAGGAAATAACGATTACGGAAATTAACGAAGAGTTCCGGTTCCACTTGTTTTGTTTGTATGACGTAGTGTCGTCTTGGATGATGTCGTCTTGGCGTTCTCGTGCAAACTGGTGTTATTATTAAATCAAATTATTCATGGAATTTTGAATTTTGAAATTTTGAAATTCTAAAATTTTGAATTTTGAATTTAGAAATTAGAAATTTTGAGATTTTGAATTTTGAAATTTTTGAATTTTGAAATTTTGAATTTTGAATTTTGAAATTTTGAATTTTGAATTTTGGAATTTTGAAAATTTGAAATTTTGAATTTTGGAATTTTGAAAATTTGAAATTTTGAATTTTGAAATTTTGAAATTTTGAATTTTGAATTTTGAATTTTGAATATATTATTCATGAATTTTTCATACTTATTTTTCACACGTCAATATACAAAAGTCAATATACGTTTTTCAGGTCAAAATACCTTTTTATTTTTAATCATGTGATCAACTTTTAACCAATTGGATTCATTGAATAATTTGATTTAATAATAAAAACCAATGAAAATTAAAAAAAAAAAAAGAAAAAAAAAAAAGGGAAATCAGCAGGCTTGAATTCTACCTTCCTGAGGCTTCTGAATGTTTCGTCGCTAATATACATATAATAGTAATGATTTTAGTAGACTGGTTTACGAAAACGTCATTTCAGCTTTTTCAGACGAGTTCTCTAGGAATTCAAGTTGTAAAGCATGTTTATAGCTGAAAAACTCAAAGAAACTATTCATTACTACCTTACCATGTGCAATTACTAAAGCTATATAAGGTCTCGGTTTGGTAATATTTCAGTACATTGAGAATAGAACAAAATACACTGTTTTCGAGTCGTTGTCATTTATTCCAACACTAAGGTACACATATGTGGAACTTTTTTCCTTCAACTATCCATGTAGAAGTCCTGAAAATCAAACGTCTTAACCCCTGTCGATATAATTGTTTGTTCACAAATTTCACTTCCGTACACACAATGTCCATTTCAAAAAGTTCACCACATCTCTGTGAGTAGGCAGATGGCGTTCTTTGGTTCTCTCCACAGTCAGGAAATAGTCCTGTAAAACAAAGCTCAGTGCTAATAAAACCTGCCAAACATTACATTTTTTATAATGGATATATGTATTTTGGGGGTTCTGGAGTATGACGTAGTGTCGTCTTGGATGATGTCGTCTTGGCGTTCTCGTGCAAACTGGTGTTATTATTAAATCAAATTATTCATGGAATTTTGAATTTTGAAATTTTGAAATTCTGAAATTTTGAATTTTGAATTTAGAAATTAGAAATTTTGAGATTTTGAATTTTGAAATTTTTGAATTTTGAAATTTTGAATTTTGAATTTTGAAATTTTGAATTTTGAATTTTGGAATTTTGAAAATTTGAAATTTTGAATTTTGAAATTTTGAAATTTTGAATTTTGAATTTTGAATTTTGAATATATTATTCATGAATTTTTCATACTTATTTTTCACACGTCAATATACAAAAGTCAATATACGTTTTTCAGGTCAAAATACCTTTTTATTTTTAATCATGTGATCAACTTTTAACCAATTGGATTCATTGAATAATTTGATTTAATAATAAAAACCAATGAAAATTAAAAAAAAAAAAAGAAAAAAAAAAAAGGGAAATCAGCAGGCTTGAATCCTACCTTCCTGAGGCTTCTGAATGTTTCGTCGCTAATATACATATAATAGTAATGATTTTAGTAGACTGGTTTACGAAAACGTCATTTCAGCTTTTTCAGACGAGTTCTCTAGGAATTCAAGTTGTAAAGCATGTTTATAGCTGAAAAACTCAAAGAAACTATTCATTACTACCTTACCATGTGCAATTACTAAAGCTATATAAGGTCTCGGTTTGGTAATATTTCAGTACATTGAGAATAGAACAAAATACACTGTTTTCGAGTCGTTGTCATTTATTCCAACACTAAGGTACACATATGTGGAACTTTTTTCCTTCAACTATCCATGTAGAAGTCCTGAAAATCAAACGTCTTAACCCCTGTCGATATAATTGTTTGTTCACAAATTTCACTTCCGTACACACAATGTCCATTTCAAAAAGTTCACCACATCTCTGTGAGTAGGCAGATGGCGTTCTTTGGTTCTCTCCACAGTCAGGAAATAGTCCTGTAAAACAAAGCTCAGTGCTAATAAAACCTGCCAAACATTACATTTTATATAATGGATATATGTATTTTGGGGGTTCTGGACCAAAGCTCTCGCTTTGCTCGAGTTTGATCCAGAAACCCCCAAAATACATATATAAGTAAATGGTGATTTACTTGATTTATTAAAACTTTTTTAAAATAGGGGTAGTGAAGATTGCAAGTTTAAATTTTTTAATAGTTATCAAAATTACACCCCCAAAATATAAAATGTTTATTTAATACAAAACAAATTTGTCGATGTGTTATCAAAATTACACCAAAATCAACGAATAAACACAAAGTCAATAAAATATGATTTAAACCTTAATACGTCTAAATCGGAGACACTCAGCGTCGTACGACTTTAACCTCCAATAATCGTTCTTTTTTCTAACTGAAACTGCACCGCAACCAACACACACTTGATATTTTGCATAAGTGCCTTTTTTACATATTAGACACGGTAATGCATGACTTGTTTTTAATCTATATTTATGCAAACTGCAATAATTAGAATCTTTTGTAGGCTTATTTGTACATGGATTATGTGATCCAATTTTAAGAAATTTACAAATATTGATTTCCCTTGTCTATTTTTGATATAATTATTTTATATTTAAGAAAAATTATTTCTAATATATAACAAATAAAGGAAATGGAAAACGAGGAGACTATAAAAGAATTAATACTTTTGTTTAAAACAGGTGTAATAGATAAGCAAACACTATCTAACGGTATAAATGCATTAAAACCAAAGGAAACTTCAAAAGAGGTTAAATCTCAAACATTAGAAAATTTACTCAAGAGACGACGTGCAAAAAAACAACGTAAACGAGAAAAGCAGAAATATGATAAATTACAAGAAAATGTTATAAATGAACAAAAGCAAAAATATGATAAATTACAAGAAAATGTTATAAATGAACTTAAACAAGTTTTTCAAGATAGAAAATTAAAACTGGTTGACAAACCAATGTGTGGCTATTTCAAAGCATACGAGATATCTGCCGAGAAATACAAAGACCCTCAAAAACTATTTCGTGATAAGAAATCCATTATCACAAAACAAATAAGCAAAGAGCTGACAAAGATGAATGGACTAAAGTTTCAATTAGGTCTCACTGTAAATTTATTTAAAGATGACGGTGCTACCAAAAAATACACTACAGCAGTGTTACACAGTGAACAAAATGCCATCTTGAACTCTGAAAAAATAAATGAGTTCTACGATGAGTCATCTGCATTTATACAAGAGAGTCTTGAAAGATTTACAAACACAGCATCCGGATTAGAAATTGATCACTGTGTTAAGCTTTACTTAAATATTGCAATAAATGTAATAAACAATGATGATAAATGTTTGTTCCATGCAATAAATTCTGCTTTAAATCCAGCTTCAGATCATACAGACAGATTATCAAAGTATCCTAGTATAGAGTTCTTGAAGAAAGATAACATTGACTTTCCCACTCCAATTTCTCAAATTCCCAAAGTAGAGAAACAAAACAATCTTGCTATCAACTTTTATGGATATATCATAACAGGAAAAAATAAAAAGGTAACTGTTTTTCCATATAAAATATCAGAACAACCAAAAGATATTGAGCGAATTAATCTGCTCTTAATATCTGAAGACATGGAGGTTGAAGAAAAATCAGAGGATGAAGATGATCCAAATAATGAAGAAGGAATCATAGATGATAACTATGACCCTGATGATTATCCCGACAAACCAACAAAAATAACAAAATAGCACTATTGCTGGATTAAAAATCTAGATAGGCTGCTCTATGACCAAAACAAACATAAAGGTCAAACTTACTTCTGCGATCGTTGTCTTCACGGCTATTCTGGAAAAGGACTACTTGCCAAACACAGAGAAGACTGTGAGGGTATTAACAAAAATTCTTGCAGAATAGAAATGCCGAAAGAAGGTAAAAAACTGTAAAATTTAAAAATCCTCAAAATCAGATGCCTGTGCCTTTTGCAATATATGCTGATTTTGAGTGTATAATCAAACCGCAATCAATCAAATTTGGAAGGAAATCTGAAATTCAAAATGTACACGAAGTTTGTGGTTTTGGATACAAGGTTGTCAGATATGATAGTAAAGTTGAAAAATCTGTTACTTACAGAGGCGAAGATGCTGTTGAAGTGTTTTTAAATCGCCTAGAATGTGAGAAAAGCAACATTAATAAAATATTTGCTCACCCAAAACCATTAATAATGACTCAACAAAATGAAGCAGATTATGAAAAAGCAACACAATGTTGGATATGCGAGAATGAAACAGGCAGAAAATCTGGTAAAAACTGTAAAGTAAGAGACCACTGTCATTCTAAAGGTGAATACAGAGGCGCAGCACATAAAAACTGCAACCTAAAACTGAAAATAAAACCAAATAAAACAATCATCCCTGTTGTATTTCACAACCTCAAAGGATATGATAGTCATTTGATTATGCAAAAAATACATAAAGTGAAAGGTAATATAACATGCATCCCAAATAATGCTGAATAATACATATCATTTAGTGTCGGCCAGCTTAGATTTTTAGACAGTTTCCAATTTATGGCTTCATCTCTGGAAAAATTGGTTAAAGCAACAGACAAATCTGATTTCAAAATTACTAAAAATCAGTTTGGGGAACAAACAGATTTACTTTTACGAAAAGGTGTTTATCCATACGAATATATGGACAGTATGGAAAGATTTAAGGAAACGCAATTACCACCCATAGAAGCATTTTACAGTACATTAAGAGGTGAAGGTGTTACCCAAGAAGATTACGAATACGCTCAAAAAATATGGAAAGAGTTTAACTGTAAAACTCTTGGAGACTATCATGATTTATATCTAAAAACTGATGTAACTTTGTTAGCAGATGTATTTCAAACTTTCAGAAAAACATGCATGAATGCATATAAACTCGATCCCTTGCATTACTACACAGCACCTGGATTATCTTGGGATGCTTTACTCAAACATTCAAAAATAGAATTAGAACTTTTGACAGACATTGACAAGCACTTGTTTCTAGAAAAAGGAATGCGAGGCGGCACAAGTATGGTATCAAAACGATATGCCAAAGCAAACAATCCACATGTAGCTGATTATAACCCTAACGAGGAAAACAACTTCTTAATGTATTTTGATGCAAATAATCTTTATGGATGGGCAATGAGTCAGCCACTTCCATATTCTGGCTTTGTTTGGAAAGCCAAAAGCAGAAAAGGAAAATATTCTAAACCAAAACCTGGCAAAGGGCAAATACTTGAAGTTGATTTAGAATATCCTAAGGAACTCCATGAAGCTCACAATGACTATCCACTTGCACCGGAAAGATTAGCAGTAAAAAAAGAATGGTTGTCTGAATACCAGATAGGTTTACTGGAAAATAATAGCATGATAAATACAGAACAACTAGTCCCCAATCTTATGGACAAAGAAAAATATGTGTTACATTACAAAAACCTGCAACTGTATTTATCTTTGAGTATGTAACTAAAAAAAGTACACAGAGTATTATAATTTAATGAAAAACCATGGATGGAATCATATATTTGTTTAAACACAGAACTTAGAAAAAAAGCTAAATCACAATTTCAAAAAGATTTTTACAAACTTATGAACAACTCTGTGTTTGGCAAGACAATGGAAAATTTACGCAAGCGGACAGATATAAAACTAGTTAGAACTGACGGCTCTGAAAATGAAAAGATAAGAAAAATAATAGCCAAATCCAACTTTAATAGGCGTATAAAATTTTCAGATGAATTGTCAGCAATACATGTAAACAAAACAAAATTAACATTAAACAAACCAATTTATGTTGGAATGTCAGTATTGGATTTATCAAAGTACATGATGTATGATTGGTATTATAATACCCTAAAGAAAAGGTACGGAAATGACTGTACTTTATTATACACAGACACTGACAGCCTACTGGTAGACATCAGAACAGATGATGCATACAAAGACATGGCTGAAATGAAAGATGAGTATGATCTAAGTGATTATCCTCAAAATCACCCAATGCATGATGATACAAACAAAAAAGTATTGGGTAAAATGAAAGACGAATGTGCTGGTGTTGCTATAGCTGAGTATGTTGGATTAAGACCCAAGCTATATTCTATTTTGAGAGCGGATGAACAACTCATTAAAAAAGCAAAGGGTGTAAAAACTTATGTAGTTCAAAAACATATAAACTTTGAAAACTACAAAGAAGCACTATTCGATAAGAAAAAGTTTACACATGAAATGAATATGATGCGATCAATAAAACATCAAATATACGGCATAACAGTAAACAAAGTAACACTGTCACCATTTTACACTAAAAGATACATTCGAGAAGATGGAATTACAACTGATGCATATGGTTTCTATAAAAACTTATGAATTTGGGTATTAGCAGGAACAATAAGTAATTCTTCTTTGACAAATCCTCTCTGTGGCGCTGGTAATTTTAAATAATAAACTCTTATACCTTGCGTCACCATATAACTTTTAATCTTGTGAATATCTACACTCCACATTGGATCAGTTGCTCTGCGTCTTCCACCTTCTTGTTCCCCGGGTTGATATAAATATCTTACACTTGCATTCATACAGATAGGATCACCTTTTAATGTTTTTGTTTCAACAGGAGGGGGCTTTTTTGTTCCCACATTTATTGCTTTAAAAACTTCTGGTAATCTCTTTACCCATTCTCTATTACGTTTTTGCGAATCTATTTCCTTAGCATACTGATAACCAAACAATCTTTCAGCTAATGTTCTGTTAAATCTTTCCACTAAAGCTTGGTCTCTGTGTATTTCTGTTCTGCCCCGTCTGATATTTACATTATGTTTTGCCATCAACTGCGATACTGCACCCATAAATTCTCTGCCTGGATCCACTTGTAATAACTTTGGATATTTCAAATGCCGACTGTATATTTGTTCAAATGCTTTAGCAACTTCTTTACTATCCTTGGAAGTTAGTGGCTCTGCTTCTTTATATCTACTCGCAATATCAACCACAGTCAACGCATATTTATATGTCTTGCGGCCACGACCAACCCCAAAAGTATCATGCGGCAGAAATAACAAATCAGCTTGATGCACTCCATTCTTAGTAGAAACATCAAACCTGGGTCTAACTATTTTCTTTGGTGCGGGTAAATAAATCTGCCACACAGCTTGTTTCTTTAAAAATTCTAATGCCTGTTTCTTACTGACACCAGCCTCTTTTGCCAATTTTTTAACTGCTGAGTAACCTTTCCAAAATCCTTTTGGGCTGTAATAAATCTTTTCCATTTTTTCTACTAAAGATTAAACTTTATATAACTATAAAGAAAAAATGGAAATCACAACTGCACGATTTGATGAACTGCTCGAAGAGCAAAATCAAAATAGCACAAAGGAATGGACAGACTTGGAAATAAAAAAAATATACAAAATTACAGATACGAAAATAGTAGATACTGAATATGGTCCATCCATGGTATTGACATTATTAGACAACGGTGAAGTATGGGCGCCTGATCATCTCAAAAATAAATTAGAGAAGAGTGCTAAACCACCATATTATATGCGACCACTTGGATTGAAACCATGTAAAAACAACAACAAAAATAGGTATCATGCATATGACTTAGTCTTTTCAAAGTAAACATACTTAGTCATTCCAAATCTAAAGTAATTATAGTTTTAAACTATTTTTTTTTATGAAATCAATTTGTACGCCACAAATCCAGTTGCAGCCATGCCCACCACAATAAACGTAATTTCTCTATTCTGTTGATCCGGAGATGGTGTATAAAAATCACTCAACTTGGGCTCCGGTTCCAAAAGCAAATGTTTGCTAGTTGTATAATAATACTGTTTCATAGCTTGGTCTACATCATCAAAAGTTTGCTCTGCATGATGCTCTTTTTGCAGTTGCTTATTAATAAAATCTAATCTCTCTGTTCTTTTTTTATTCCACTCCGCTTGTGCTGCGTTAAATTGTTCCACTGCTTTGTCATGCCTTTGTCTTTCCTCATCTGAATGACTTCCCATTTTTGAAAAGAAATAATTTGAACCGCTAAACGCCAATGCATTTGTTAATGCGCCACCTATCATAATTGCTACTGCACTTGCCATTTTTTTATATATATTTTTTTTAATTATTTCATAATATCCGCAGGAATAATACCTTGCTTAATCAGCATATTCTTTGTAGCCATTGCTAACATTATATCCACAGACAGCATCCCAACATCTACCATATTAAAATCCACTTTAGGGGCTGGTCTTTTTAGTAGTTTTCTGCCAATCTCAGAATATCCAACAGTTAGAAGTGTTTCCACTCCAGCGTGATACATCATATTTACAATTTGTTTTCCGTCAATACTTGCTGCCATTTCTTTTTATATTATTTTTTATATTATTTTTTTAAATAAATTATTAAAAACAATCAAACGGGTCTTTTGGTGCAACATGAACAGCCACAGGTTGCACAGGTTGCGTAGCAGATTTCTTGTTATAAATATATAAACCCAACCCAGCAATGCCTAATAAAACCAGACACGGTGGAATAATATTTTTGTATACGTTTATTTTGATTTCTGGTTCCTCTTCATCTATTGTTATTTTTGTTATTTCATTTTGCTTTGCAGCATTTTGATTTGCAGCATCTTGCTTTCCATCTTGCTCTACCAAACGCTTTGCCTTTCTTGCCGCTCCTCCTTTTTTTCCAGCCTCTATTCGTTTTGGATTTTTTACTTTTTGTACAGGTATAACTTCACTCTCTTGGTTCTCCATCATTTATATTATCTATATTTTTATTTTTATTAAAATCAATATGTCTAACAGTTGTCAGTATTGCTTTTAATGGTGCTAAGCACATTCCATACCTGTAATACAACTCACAACAAGCACTTGTCAAAGCATGATTAATAAATGGGTCTTCCTCCAACTCTTCTATCAGTTTTGGTGGATTTGTCACATTGAAATATTTTGATACTCCCATCACATACAAGTTAATAAAAGAATTGCCTAAAGTCTTGGTCATACTTGCCCCAA
The DNA here is from genome assembly GCA_037043455.1 of Cyrtodaria siliqua. Classification (NCBI taxonomy): domain Eukaryota; kingdom Metazoa; phylum Mollusca; class Bivalvia; order Adapedonta; family Hiatellidae; genus Cyrtodaria; species Cyrtodaria siliqua. The sequence goes on along the minus strand of JAWPHD010006699.1, from coordinate 93,643 downwards.
GTCTTGCTTCATATCTGCAGTAAAGTTTGTTAATTTCATCCGGGGATATGCTATCTATAGTCGTGAGTTGTATGTCTTTACCCAAATATTGACGGCTACCACCGCCAGCCACTATGGCTGATAATCTTTCTTTTTTTGTTTCTTGTTGCTTTGATTCATCACGTTCCGTGAAACCTTCCGATATATCTTGTAATAGTTCTTCCGCATTCATTTTTATATTAATAATCTTATTTTTTATCTTGAAATAAATATAAAATACAAAACAACCAACTGCGATATTCATGCAACTAGTAATTGTTAGTATTGTTAATAGCATTGTTATTAATATTGCTATTTTTTTATTAGCATTGTTAATTTGCTGCAAGCAATGCTACTTTGCTATGAGCAATGCTATAAGCATTACTATATTTTTTGATATTTTCATTATATTTTCATGTCAGTATTGCTACTTTGCTGTTAGTATTACTATTAGCAACAAAGCAATGCTATTAGAAAAAAATAGCAATGCTGTCAAAAATTATTCAACCCAATAACCAGTTGGTTGGTCAGTCCTCAAAATTAACTTGGAATATTTAGTCTTTGCTAAAGCTTTTCTTATTCTGGTTCTCTCTTCCAGTGTCGAAATAACATCATTTTCTCTCAAACAATTTTCATAACTATCTCTGTCCTTGGTGTAAAACATACACAACCATTTTGCATGCTCCCTTAAATCTTTCAATACAGAATTATATATCTGTGAAATGACCCACACTGATTGTTTGGCGTGACGACCAGAGAATGCCAACTCTGACAACATATCTTTTTTGTTTGTTAATTCTTTTGTAGCGCAGCAATCATCAATGATGTATAATGTGGGCTTGCCAGCATATTTATTGAAAAATAAACGCAACAGTTCTTGCAGCATTTCTTTGCCGTTGCTAACGGGATTGACAATTATTATTTTGTTATCTCTCGGGTTTCTTACATCTCCTATCCAGGATCTATTTTTATAAGCCTCGTTCCACTCTATGGTTGGACACAATATAATTATATGTTCAAAAACTCCAACATACTCTTGTTCAAGTATGTCAAGAACAAACTCTGTTTTACCGCAGCCTGTCTGGCCACAGATAATGGCACTGTGTGGATATTTAGGATATTTAGTATAGTGATTCTTTGAATCTTCCATCTTCGAAATTGATTTGCGCATCTTGTATTATATATATATAAATATTTAAAGGTTGATCTGCATCTGCTTTTTTATTTATTAGTATCTTATGCCTTCACTGCCGTTTTCTATTCTTCTTCCACTGCCGTGTAATAAATTCTCATCACATGTTCTAAGGTCAAGCCACAAAGCATATGATTTTGTCAGATAAGTCTCAAGAGAAACATTGGTAAAGTTTAAGTCCCTCGCTGCTATTTCTGTCTCTTTGTTTCTTTTTGAGGTCAAGGCAAAATATTTGTTGATTTCATCCCAATGTTGATATGCCTTCATGCCCTGACTATACAACTAATTTGGTACTCCCTCTATTGTCATTTCAACCTTTTCAATCTTTGGGTTGTAAAAGGATTCTGTGTCTGTTCTTTCTGGGTCTTCAAACAGCATTAGAATACCTTTCATGCTCCGTGCTGGTACATTAATGTTGATATTCCCAAGGGTTTAAGATTTGTTGGCTATTATTTTTCTATGTCGCAAGATACGATCATACATAAATGACATCTTACCATTGGTATGCTGTCTTATTTGTCTGGCTAATTCAACATCACTAACCGTATCAAATTCCAAGCAGATATTTTTTATTACATAAGATGCATCAGCATCACTGCTTTTGATAACTTTGTTATAATCATTAAACGTTAATTCATATTCTAACCTATCACCAAGCCCCGCTTGATAAAATGGCATATGACTTTCTAACATTTCAAAGTCCAGTGGAATACAAAATCTATTTCCATAAGCTGCTGCTATAGCTTCATCTTCGGTGTCTGAGGAAGCATCTCCCGCACCAACTCTATGTTTTAGCATGTTTGCTTTACCAATACCTTGGTAATCTATGTTTAATCTTTCGGTAGGGCTTTTCCATAAATATTCATAACATTGATATATATCACTGTCATCTATTGACATGACCTCATTGCCACTTATTCTTATTGTCATTTTTTTCACAATTGCTCTACCCAGATTCTCAGATTCTGGAATAGAGTAGCGTTGGCGTCTGTTATGCTCTTAAGTTCTATTTCAAAGGCAAGACGAGCAGTACGAGGAACTATCACATCATTAGTACTTAGATTGGGAAATCTTACAAGCAGTTGCTGGTTTTTGTCTATTGTTGATGGATTATTAGTTATTACTCCACTTGTGCGGATGCCCTTGGCACCATGAGGTTCTCTTAGTTTTCTATGAGGGCTGAGTTTGTTTCCGTAAGCCGACATTGTTTTTATTTTTTAAATATATTTTTTAAAATTAAATAAAATAAACAATGGCTGAAGGAGGATTTGATTTTGACAATCCGTACGATCCAGATGATTATGATGAATATGATGATGATAATTTACCAATGGTGCCTGATGAGCCTGTTCTAAGAAGTCTTCTTAATCATAGCGACCATATTGCTGAACTCAGGGGAGAGCTGGCAGAATCCACACTTAAAATATACAAGACAAATCTTGTAAAATCCTTTTACAATGAAATAGGAAAACGATATAAAATGGCACCGGACAAAATGGATTATGACCAGTTTAAAGTAGCAAATGATGGTAAAACATTATACTGGGTTGTTGGGGATAAACAAATAAGAATAACTGCCAAGCAAGGTTCTTTTACATTTCTTGCTCTTGGTTCTTTGATAAATGAATATATCAGGGTTATTGGCTCTGGGGGAACAAGGGCGATAAGACAATTTTTAAATTTGCCGGAGTATGACAGTAAAACAAAATTATCACAAAAAGCTCGACAAGCGTTGGAGAGCACAAGAAACGATTTACCAGATAATGTGGATGCTATTTCATTACAAGATTTTTCACATGTTATGGATAACACAGCACAGTCAATGGAAAGTGCTCTTTATGACTGGGATGTGGATGAGCGTCCTGATGTTGAAACACAAACAAATATAGACAAGCGTGAAATGGATGGAATAGTAAAAGCAATGACAACTGTCAAGGAAGAACTCACCAATAACGTGGCAAAACTCACACAACTTGATAAAGACATAACAAAAAAAAAAAAAAGTTAGAACAAGCTAAGACAGATAATGATGAATTCTAGATAAAAAGAATTAGCGATCGCATCAAAGACCTTGAAGTTGAAAGAGGTGCAAGGATGGATGTCATCAATGAGAACAGAGAAGCTTTTCGTAACCAAGTAAGCAGAATAAAAGAAACAATAAACAAAATGTTAAACGAGGATACAACTCTTGGTGAGAGGATCAAAACCTTGTTTAGGGAGCAAGGTATTACTATTGTTAGTATCCTAACTGCATTTGGTATGATTCTTGGGGTGATAATTAATTCTATTATTCCCACATCAAGTGCTGCGCCAAGTCCAACTCCAAAACCTGACCCGTCAAGTGTCAAGAACTGGATAAAAAAAAAACTACTTAATCTTGGTAAACTTCTTGCCAACCTACCTGGTAAAGCTGCTGCAGCACTTCCAGGAGTTATTGGTGCAATAGTATCATGGCTTTTATCTGCAACAGGTAATGTTATTAATTGGCTTGGTAACAATCTATGGGCTTTGCTTGTGTTTGTTTCCTGGTTGTTGTATGTGGCAGCCAAAGAGTGGTTTAGTAAATCTCGTAAATAAGTAATGCAGCAAGACCTATTACTATAGTACCAACAATTATGGTTGTTTTGTTATCTTCGTGTTCAATCGCTATTTTTTGTATTTCTGGTGGGTTATGCTCCACAGTTTTATGTATTGATTCATCAAAGTCAGAATGTTCCGGTAAAAATTTCTTTGAAAAGGTTGAATATTTGTTGGTGGCACTGGTTTTACATTTACATCATTATTCAATCCTAATGCTTGTGCATCGGTTGCTATTACAATTTCATTATTGTAGTCTTGTATTATTCCGATTCTTAATTCATTGTCACTCGGAGACATGTACAATCCATTTCCATAGACAAAATTTACTTTACTTCTTGCATATTTTAGGGTGTTTTCATATCTTAAAATTTGACTGGGCAAGTCGATGGGGCTATTTATTGCGTCCTCTACATTTGCTAAAAATTGTTTTTGTGCATCAAATGCCGTTCCAGTTCCAAGTATATCTGTTCTTGTTTGTGATTGTGAGCCAAGTATTGCCCAGCAGTATGTTCTTATGCTGTCATTGATTCTTTCTACTCCAGCTCTTGTAAATCCAGATGAACTGTCTAGTATAAAAGTAGACCAGCTGTTGTCTGCCTCAGATCCTTGTGCAATGTAATCAATGTGATATGTTTTATCACTCTCATAGACTGTAAAACTCATCGTTTTGTTGTCGTATACAGTATTTACCAAAGGATGATAACCAATATTTGTCCAGTAATTATAAATTGTTCCTAGACCATTATTATAGCTTTGTTTCTGTCTCCAGTCCGAATTTAAGTCAATGTTAAACTCCTTGCATATTCTCTCGTATGCGTTTCGGTTATATGTGTTATTAAACGCATTCCAATTTGAGTCTTGCGGCATTGCTACACTCATTTCAAATAATATTCTTCTGACTTGGTAATAGACATGAAATCGAAATAACGAACCAACAAGGGCATCAGCTTTTAAATGGTTGTTGAAATCAATGCCACATCCAGTTGTCGCACACCAAATAGCAAAATTCAACTGATTCTGCCAAAATAACATCCAATCTGTTCCCCAGCGTTGGACTATAGCATCTGATTTAACGTATGAGAGTTTGTATTTTTCAAAGACATTGGAAAATGATGCTTTAAAGCATTTACCGTTGGATATAATGACTATGTTTTGATTAATTATATCTATCACTTTCTTGCTAAAAGTATTTGAATAGTGAGCACCCGGGTTATATTTGAATTCTTTAGAAATCATTTTTATTTGTATTTTATATATATATTAAAAAAAAAATGTTTCATACAATTTCAAACATAGACAACTCTATTAATTTACAACAGTATATCGATAACAGAGATGGAACTAAGCGCGTTGGATTAAAAAGTTTTATATACACTATCGGTTGGTATAATATTATTCATGAAACCATAAAGACACGAAACCCAGATAAAATAGAACATTTACCAGATGGACTCTATAACTTTGAAGACTTGATAAAAGGTTTTAAATTTCTAAATAAAAATATTACCCTAACCATTTATGCGCAAGGTGCTACAGCCATTTTAAATACGCCAATAGAGACACGAATGTCAAGCGGTTTTTCAAAAATGCTGGGATTCAAGGACAGAAAATGGTTGACAGGTACTAATTTGGGAGATTACCCAATTGATTTAGCTCCTTATAAACAGCTATATGTTCATCTGGAACAAGTTAATATGAGTAGTAATTATTTCAATGGTAAGCCAAGCACTAATATAGGTGTTGTACCTGTAGTAAATAAGCAGTTTGGAGATATAGTATATACAAGTTTTTATCCTGAATATCACTGTCTTACGAATGATGCAATTACTGAATTGAAAATAGAAGTCAGAGATGAGTATGGCAACAAGATAGATAATCACGGTTTGCCTATGAGTTGTGTTTTAGAAATTATTTAAAAAATATATTTTTATAAAAAAACAATGAGTATATTTGGACCAACAAGACCTAAAAAAAACAGAAGACTTAGAGGCTTTGATAAATATTGTTCAAGATTTACATAGGCAAGTTTTGCCTTTTGTTGACCAGTTTAATCATTTGAGAGATAGAGTTGATAATCTTAAATATGGGATTATAACATTATTTGCGGAGGCTAAGGGCCCACTTGTGTTGAATAGAATACTCTCATTTGGTAACGGTGGGGCAGAAACAAATGTGGGGCATGTAATGACACGCCGTGGACGGATTATGGGAATAGGTTTAGCATGTGAACGATTAGTTGGTGACGTATCTGTAATAGTTTCTGTCAATGGTGTTGAACAACCAAATTATGGCATAACGCTTCACATCATCCCACGCAATCATGATAACTTTGATAAACCTTTAGAAATTGGTGCTGGTTCTGTTGTTAACTTTGTCTGCAAGACTACCAACGCTACCGCTATAAATACGGTGGCATCATTATTAATTGAATTAATTTAATTTTTTATTAATAAATAAAAAAAATGAAGCAACCGACAGCACCAAGTTTATATCCTGAGTTGCCAGTGGAAGACGGGCAAAATTATAGATTACAAAAGATTTCAGAAATTGAAAAAAAGTTAATTACAGAGCGAGATATACGTCAGTCACTTTATAAAAAATATAAACGTGGTATTAATATTACAGATGGAATTGACACTACCTTGATATCTGCAGGTGTTATTATGGCTGGGATTGGATTTGTTGTTCCAGTTTTGTTACCTTTAGAAATAGCAGCAATAGTATGTGGAGCTACAGATGTTTGTATTAATTTTATCAGACGCAAGCTTAATGCAAAAGCTCAAAAACATCATGAAATAAAAACTTTGGCAGAGGCTAAGTTAAATAGTATAAAGCAGTTAATATCAAAAGCGTTGAGTGATGCACAAATATCTGAGCAAGAGTTTAAGTTGATTTTGGATGAGTTAGATAAATATTATAGTTTAAAACAGGACACCAAACAAAAAAAGGCTGAAATAAGTGAAGTTCAAAAAAAGAAACTAGTAGAGCAGGGAAGAAAGGAAGCAATGGCAACCTTACAAAAAAGTCTAAAAAGTGTGTCATAAATTGTTTTAGTAATGTGTATGAGTACGATCCACCACCTTTTATTCAAGGTCGGAAAATTGTTAATTTGATGTAATTTTGATAACTATAAAAAAAAAAAAACTTGCAATCTTCACTAACCCTATTTTAAAAAAGTTTTAATAAATCAAGTAAATCACCATTTCATGGTAATTTACTTATATATGTATTTTGGGGGTTTCTGGATCAAACTCGAGCAAAGCGAGAGCTTTGGTCCAGAACCCCCAAAATACATATATATAATGGCATAGTAAACACAGTATTCAAACATATTTTTTCACAAGTAACCAGGCCCTGAACTGTCAACACATTTTTTTTTAAAGTACTACTTTCGCGGGTAACGACCCGGAAGCAAAATAATACCAGTCTGACACCTATAAGAGTCCTTCTTTTGGGCTGTTTCAATGCTGCAATGGTTCAAATCCTAAAACAATCATTATTAAGTTAAAATAGAGAGAAAATTTCAAAATCCTGCAGGACTTGCTCAAAATACAGCCATTAACCTGCATTTATTCAATATCGCTCGGACAGCTGTCGAACAACTCCAAAACCGAGATGGTGAGCATGTGTGAAAAAACAGTGTATCGAAGTCATATTTTGGAATAACTCTATGAAATAAAGTTCTACCATTAGCATCATCATTATACTACAGAATAAAGTGTATTTCAAAAAATGCTAATACTAAGAACTGGCTAGAAAACATGACTTTGTAAGGAAAAATGAATTTTTTTTGTGAAAAAACAGTAGTTTTTTTTCAAGAAATAGTACTTTTTTCTTAACAATTTATAAGTTTTTGACTAAAAATCAACTGTTTTATATTGCAAAACACACAGACTGCCATTATATAATGATTAATTAAAGAATCACAGAGTCACACTCAACGAGATCACATATAGCTGCAAGTGCTTTTGAAGTATTAGAAGAATATGGCTCGCCACAGTGGGACACCACAAGGACACTTAGTACTAATCTATAGGTCTAATCATCAAGCAATTAGCACTTTCAGTGCAATGCGTATAAAGGGAAATGCATCCCAGTGCAGAGGCATATTAAAGATAGACTCTGATCAGAAATATACAGAATTTAAATTAAACAAAATTATGCCAAAAGATGATCGTAAGAGACGACAACATGGAGCCTTTTTTAAAAAAGGCCAAAGTACGAAATTTCACACCCGCTGCTGTTGTCGCCACTGCCACCACAACCACCACCACCAACAACAACAACAAGACCAGCCAAGGATTTGCCTGGGCCTACATCACGTCTGCGTCCGAGGCTGAAACAAGAAGAAGGTCCATCAGGAAACAGAATTATGAGTGTTACAAAAATGTTGGAAATGATTAATTCTATTTATAAAGAACATTCAGTTAATAACAGTTCTCACTGTGACACTTTGGAAGTGAAAATATTGAAGGAAGTAAAGATTGGATTGGGTTGGCAATATCAGTTTCAGTGTGTAAACTGCAGTTTTTTGACGAGCAGATATGATTTGTTTGAAACAGTGACAATCGAGGGAAATCATAAAAAGCCAGGGAAGTCGCAAGTCGCTACCAACCTTGCATTGGCTGTGGTTTTAATGGACACAGCTATTGCAAACACATCATTTCGCCTTTTTTTGACTGCCCTCGATATACCACCACCTTGCAAAAGCCATATGCAAACACTGTCGAATAAAGCAGCACAGAAAATAACTTTGTTGAACCTTGAAGATATGTCATCAAAGAGACAAGATGCAGCCATCCACCGTGGAGGGGAAAATCAGACAGTAAAAGAAATCGACATTTCAATTGATGGAAGATATAATGCTAGGTCTTTCGCGTCAACATACAAGCCTGGACAAGGTTCAACACAAGCCTATACCGTGGCCTCAGAAAACGCATCTAATAAACACCTTATTATAGGACTGGCATTTGAAAACAAGCTATGTTGGACAGGTGCCTGGCTACGAAACCGCGGTTTTGATGTAAAATGTCCGGGTGGCCATGTCCAATGCACAGCAGACATCCCTTATGTATCTGCTCACTCAGAGCGGACAATGGCGTACAAGCTAGCAGAGGACATGGCACTGGAAGATGTGTGGATACGGACAGTAACCACAGATGGCGACACAAATTCAAGTCTTGGACTGGAAGACTATTACCACACAGTTAACAAGTACTGGAAGTTAGACCGACAGGCAGACCCAAACCATCTAGCTGTAAGACAAATGAAGAAAGCCCGCTCAGCACAGTTTAGTCCGACCTTATTTCCAGAAAGCAAAGGTCGAGACAGCAAACGACGTGCCATTGCAGCCTTCAGTCGAGATATTAAAGGACGCTGCAGTTTAATAATTGAGGAACTATTTAAAATTGGAGAAGGAGACATAACAAAAGTCATACAACGCTTACCCGCTGTCAAGAAAGCAACCATAGAGTGTTACTCTGGAAACTGCAGCCTTTGCCCGCCTGGCTCGCTGGTGTGCTCAGGAATTGCTGAAGGATGTTGGTGGGTTAAATCATGCTATCTGCCTACACATGGTATCACACGCCTGAAAATAAATGATAATGACAAAAAGATACTTCATGAACTGCTAGAAATGAGAAGCAATTTTAAAAATAAAGTCCAGGGCCCTGTTTTATTAAAAATCTTACGATAAGTCTCAAATTTTAAAATCGTTCCCTATTATCACCTAAGCATTCAATGTAGACACTTATGTGTGCATGTAGTGCAGAAAGATCACATGTATAAGGAAATGAAATAAAATCACGTTTATTTGAAAAGTGTAATTTATAGTGAAGCATTTAAGAAATTGATTTACGATCAAAATGGTCGTAAGTTGTTTCATAAAATGGGGCCCAGGACCACAACTCAAAAGTGTAAAGCCTTTAACAGGTCAATGCAGGCTACTGTTCGGAAAGAGATCAACTATTCGCGTAATTTTAAAGACCGGGTGCACTCAGCAGCACACAAGTTGAATAACACAGTCGGTGAGTCTCTAAAAAGAAAACTGGAGTATATAACAGAAAAAAATGTCTGCTCGAACAGCTCAGAGTTTAGAGCTCATAACAAAGGATGCAGAATATCATAAAACATATACAAAAACACACGCATACAGAGCCAAGCGTATAAAACGAATTGCTAACAACGAGGCGGACTACCATTCCTACACAAGCACAATGGCACTGAGCACGATTACAGAAAAGGACAAATGGATGACACAGATCATGCATATGCAGTCCGGTAACTCAGACACAAAACTGCATAGGACACACGAGCGACACGATACCATGCACTTTTGCAGTTGCAACCTGGAAATTCATAAAAACAACAACATCAACAACAACTACAACAACAGCAAAAACAACAAAATTGTGTCTGGTATAGAGCAATACCACTGATGAGACCTGATAGCTGGTCGAAACACGTACAAAAAGAATAATACAATATGTCATCCATCCATCCATCCATCCATCCATCCATCCATCCATCCATCAGCCATCCATCCATCCATCCATCCACTGCCCAATTCACCCTACGTTTACTCACTTGCCAAGTACATGTAGGTCTAGCTGGTATGTTTGTCATTCAAATGCTCAAGACATTCCCTAATTCCATCACCATGCCCATAGCACTTGCCATTTGAGAAACATATTGCTCGACTATTATTTCTCGCCTGGGGTTCGAACACAAGGTGATCACAGTTCACACACAATGAATTGTTACAAAAGTGACTGGTGACTTCGGAAGACGGGACATCTAGTGATTTAACATGAATCATAAGCGCAACCCGATGAACTGTCCGAGTCTTATGATCTGCCTGGGGTGGGTCTCTGGGATCTTTAAATCTAATCACACCGTATGCTGAATTTGTCTTTCGACAACCAGTCCATACAATACATTCCCCATTCTGGTGCATCTTAGATCTATCGCAAATCTTTGCCTTCAAATCAGCCCAAAAAAGATCCATAATTTAGTTTGAAAATGCACACAATCAATACATTCAGAGCTAAAATCACTGTTTATAATATAGCAGACGACACTTTAGGGTTTGTTTACATTTTTTGCATGGCATTGTGGGACTTTTTTTCTTTTTTTTTAAATTTCAATTTTTCAAAAATGTAATATTAAAATTACATAATAAAAAATAAAATAAAACCTTATTAGGCTGCATTTCCTTGTGAGACATTCCGATAGCAGTCTGTGTTTCAAATTGCAAGCCTCTATCTGTAAAGATGTCCATGTTATTCACAATTCCCTGTAATCCATTTGTCTCTTATAAGGTCTCGGTTTGGTAATATTTCAGTACATTGAGAATAGAACAAAATACACTGTTTTCGAGTCGTTGTCATTTATTCCACAACTAAGGTACACATATGTGGAACTTTTTTCCTTCAACTATCCATGTAGAAGTCCTGAAAATCAAACGTCTTAACCCCTGACGATATACTTGTTTGTTCACAAATTTCACTTCCGTACACAAAATGTCCATTTCAAAAAGTTCACCACATCTCTGTGAGTAGGCAGATGGCGTTCTTTGGTTCTCTCCATGGTCAGGAAATAGTCCTGTAAAACAAAGCTCAGTGCTAATAAAACCTGCCAAACATTACATTTTATATAATGGCATAGTAAACACAGTATTCAAACACATTTTTTCACAAGTAACCAGGCCCTGAACTGTCAACACATTTTTTTTTAAAGTACTACTTTCGCGGGTAACGACCCGGAAGCAAAATAATACCAGTCTGACACCTATAAGAGTCGCTGCCGTTCCGGCAGCGAATAAAGTTACAGTGTGTTAATTATATATGCGTGAACAACAACTGTATATACACATGTCTGACATCAATCTTTAGAAATCTCGTGTAATCAAAAATATTGACAAAGGTTTAGCTTCGTTCAGAACAATTACGGCTAACGGACGACGACGACGATTTATTTGTAAAATAATCAATTCAATTTCTTTATTCACTCACTTAGGTTCATACATATGAACAGCATAAGCAACAGTTACAAAATACATTTATATCAATGGCGACAGATCATCAAATATAATTCTAAACACGTATACATCAGGAAACGACTATATACAATCTATCTAACAGTGCGGTTTATGGATTTCTAACCAAGATATGAGTATACTAAATAATATACTAGATGTTACAATAATAATAATAATAATAACAATAATAACTGTTCTGTAAACATCGTTTCAGATAATTGTGTAGCATGTTTAAGTCTTTATACAAAAAAAATTAATAATAATAAAGTTAACAGGTTTTTAAACAAATTTCGTATTTCTGCAGCCCTACCGAAACGAAATGTAGAGCGCATTTTGTCAGTGTTATACATGTTTTGACCAAAGACGCACCGTTCTACCGAAACGAAATGTAGCACTGTGTTTGGTCATCTTTATTTAAATGTCTTAAGGAAGTTATTATAATCTTACATTCTTTATTATTTTATCCATGAATAAAGTTTTTTTTGTTCCGCATACTTTTCAACTGATAATAATAATGTGAATTTCAGAATATTAGGGCGATTATAATAGAATTTATTTATATATTTCTTCCTCATTTAACTAAATTCATCACCTATATCATTGCAATTTACACATTTTCTTTCGTTTACGGGTACCCCTCTCCACCTCCCTACTTCAATAGGCAAGCGATGATTTCTAGTTATAAAAGCCATAAATCGTTTGCATAAAACGTCAGGCAATAGTTTTATATAGTTACTTTGTCTAAAATCTGTTTTTAACAGTTAATACATATTATTGTCTGATGTTCTATCAATTTCGGCCCTCCATTTTTGAATAAAAATATCTTTTAACCTTTGATAAGAATACTTAATCATCCACTTTGAATTTGCAAACATCTGGCTATCCCAGATTCCCGAATAACCAGAAGAACATAGAATATCTTTCAAATTGTCCATCCATGCTGATTTTACTTTTCTAGATATATACAAATCGTGTAATAGCGAATACACCATGGATGATAGCGTATAACTCTCATTTCTATTAATATTTTCTATTAGTTTGGACCAATAAGCAATAATTTTGCTTTTTATGTCTATAGATAAAGGACGAATTCCAGTCTCTCCATATACCATATAAGAAGGAGTTGATTTCTTAAGATTAAAAATGAATTTTAAAAATTTAAGCTGCACTCTTTCTATTACGTCAATGTTACCAACTCCCCAAATTTCGCTACCGTATTGTTATATTGGTTTCACGGTTTTGTCAAAAAGATCAATTTGTATTTCAAAAGGAAGCGATAGTAATTTAATTTTTCGTAGTAAAGAAAACAGAACTTTGTTTGATTGTTCGGCTATGTATTTTTTGGTCTTACTGAAAGGCTAAAAGCCCCACTTTTTGAAAAATATATTCCTAGATACTTATATTCTTGGACAATATCTATTTTGTCATTTCCAATTTTGAAATTTACATTTTGCGATGGGTTTCCTTTGCTAAAAACTATAATTTTAGTCTTGCTTACATTTAATGAAAGATTCCATGTATCACAATATTCTCTAAAACACTCAAGTGCCATTTGCAAATCTAATTCATTGTCACTAAAAATAACAGTATCATCAGCATAAAGTAAAATAAATAACTTAAGGTAAATATGTACATTGTTAATTATTGTTTCATTAATAATACCAGCAACGTCATTCCTACTTAAATATTCTTCTAAATCATTTAGAAAAATAGAAAATAGAAACGGTGACAAATTTTCGCCCTGTCGTACGCCATTTAAACAGTTGAAAAATAGTGAACAACCTTCCTCTGTAACAACTTTGGACTTTATACTATCATACATATTATGAATAATATTAAAACACTTCCCATTGATATTTTCAATTTTCATTTTTTTCCAAAGGCCAAATCTCCAAACGGAGTCAAAGGCTTGCTTAAAATCTATAAAGCAACAATAAAGTTTCTTTTTATCTGACTGGACAGTATCTATGAGACTTTTAAGTACAAACAGGTTATCAATGGTAGAATGATGTTTCCCTAATCCAGCTTGGGTAGATTTTATCAAGTTATACTTTTCTGCATATGTTTTTAGTCTATTATTAATTATACATGTAAACAATTTCCCAAAACAACTTAACAACGATATTGGTCTATAATTTTTTGGTTGTTTTGGGTCACCTTTATTTTTGAATATTAGTTTAATTAGTCCAATTGTCCAGCTTTCTGGTATAATTCCTTCGTTAAAAACAATGTTGAATAATTTTGTATATATAGGCAGCATTACATTGACCGAATATTTAATTTGTTCATTAACAATTTGATCAATACCTGGCGATTTGTTATTGCTTAAACTTTTAACAGCAGATACAATTTCTACTTCAGATATTGGTTGGTTGATTTCATCATTAAGAGAATCAATAATAATTTCATTATTAAAATTCATATCGTCTTCTGAACTATTTTCGGAAGGATTTTCATTTACTTGCTTAAAATGTCTATATAATTCGCCTAATGGAGCACACGTTTTTGGACAGGTTTTAGTGGAATTTATTATCTTCCAGTACTGTTTAGGATTTGCATTTCGTAGCGATTTTAGTTTTATAACCTTTTCATTGTTAAATTGTTTTAATGAGACATTTAATGTCTTTTTATATTGTTTGCTGACATCTTTTAACAATTGTTTATAAAACGGGGTTTTATATTTGTTGTAAACTTTTCTTGTTTTGTGATATACATTTCTCATACTTCTGCATGATTGATTGAACCATGATTTTTTATATTTGTTTTTATTGTTATGTTTATTCGTGAACGTAGTGCCAAACGATTTTTTTGAACAAGTATCGAACATTTCTGAAATGTCTTTAACAATATCATTTATGTTTTCTTGGTTAAAATTAGTTTCGTCAATCATTTTATCGAGTGTGTTTAATATCAGTGAAACTTTAGCCAGATCCAAATGTTCCATGAATAAGTCTGACAATTTCCCGAGTCCCAAAGTTTAGTATTTGAGGTTTTATCATACTCTTTTTTATCAGTTTCATAAGGAGAGAAAACAGTTGTTAACGATAAGGATATCGGACAATGTACATCGGAGTACCGACTACAGAAGTCATCAACGTTTAAATTTAAAATGTCTTTAAATAAAAAAGATGTAGATACAAAATAGTCCACGGTGCTAGAATTTTTACATGTAAGTTTAGTGTCTAAGAAATCAGACCCTATTCTTCCATTTAAGATAAATAAATTGTTATTTTTACACAGATCTATAAACTGGTATCCATAGTTGTTTACACAGGTATCTTGAGATTTTCGTTGCAGAGGTACATTATACAAATTAAAATTGTTAAATCATAATAACTTCGCTATATAAATATATTACAAAACAATAACAGAATATAGATAGGAAGTTAACTTGTCGACAGCAAGAATTTAAGGAATAACATGGAATGATATATAGTAGTACTGCATTACATATCAACATTTATTACATTGTCTAATACATTGTCTGTTTTAAATCTTGATTTAAATCTTGATATGTAATTGTCTACTTTAAATCTTGATATATAATTGTCTACTTTAAATCTTGATAAATAATTGTCTACTTTAAATCTTGATATGTAATTGTATATTTTAAATATTGTTATATAATTGTCTATTTTAAATCTTGATAGGCAATTGTCTACGTTAAATCTTGATATTTAACTGTCTACTTTAAATCTTGATATATAGTTGTCTATTTTAAATCTTGATATCTAATTGTCTGTTTTAAAAATCTTTATATGCAATTGTCTACTTTAAATGTTGATATATAATTGTCTACTTTAAATGTTGATATATAATTGTCTACTTTAAATCTTGATATGCAATTGTCTGCTTTAAATATTGCTATATAATTGTCTACTTTAAATCTTGATATATAATTGTCTACTTTAAATATTGATATATAATTGTCTATTGTAACGCCCTCTATTGTCATTTCAACTTTTTCAATCTTTGGGTTGTAAAAGGATTCCGTGTCTGTTCTGTCTGGGTCTCTAGGAATCTTTATGTGAGGAAGCTATCCAGCTGGCTTACGGAACGTCGGTGGTTCTACCCAGGTGCCCGCCCGTGCACGAAAATTGCCCGGAGGGGCACCTGGGGTCTTCCTCCACCAATGGAAGCTGGAAAGTCGCCATATGACCTTAGCTGTTGGTGCGACTATAAAATCCAATTCAATCAATCAATCTGTCTGGGTTTTCAAACAGCATTAAAATACCTTTCATGCTCAGTGCTGGTACATTAATGTTGATATTCCAAAGGGTATCAGATTTGTTTGCTGTTATTTTTCTCTATGTCGCAAAATACGCAAGATACGGTCATACACAAATAATATCTTACCATTGGTTTGTCTGGTTAATTCAACATCACTAACCATATCAATTTCCAAGCAGATATTCTTTATTTACATAAGATGCATCAACATCACTGCTTTTGATAACTTTGTTATAATCGTTAAACGTTAATTCATATTCTAACCTATCACCAAGCCCCGCTTGATAAAATGGCATATGACTTTCTAACTGTTCAAAGTCCAGTGGAATACAAAATCTATTTCCATAAGCTGCTGCTACAGCTTCATCCTCAGCGTCAGAGGAAGCATCATCTGCACCAACTCTATGTTTTAGCATGTTTGCCCCACTAACACCTTGGTAATACATGTTTAATCGTTCGGTAGGGATTTTTCATAAATCTACATAACAATGATATATATCACTGTCGTCTATTGACATGACTTCATTGCCACTTATTCTTATTGTCATTTTCTTCACAATTGCTCTACCCAGATTCTGATATATAGTAGCGTTGGAGTCTTTGCTGCTTTTAAGTTCTATTTCAAAGGCAAGACGAGCAGTACGTGGAACTATCACATCATTAGTACTTAGATTGGGAAATCTCACAAGAAGTTGCTGGTTTTGGTCTATTGTTGATGGATAATTAGTTATTACTACACTTGTGCGGATGCCCTTGACAACATAAGGTTCTCTTAGTTTTCTATAAGGGTTGAGTTTGTTTCCGTATGCAGACATTGTTTTTATTTTTTGAACATATTTTTTAAAATTAAATAAAATAAACAATGGCTGAGGGTGGATTTGACTTTGACAATCCTACGTTTGATAGAGATGATTATGATGAATATTTTGATGATGATTTACCAATGGTGCCTGATGAGCCTGTTCAAATAAGTCTTATTAATCAAAGCGACCATATTGCTGAACTTAGGGGAGAGCTAACAGAAGCCACACTTGAAATATACAAGAAAAATCTTGTAAAATCCTTTTATGATGAAATAGGAAAACGATATAAGATGGCACTGGACAAAATGGATTATGACCAGTTTAAAGTATCAGATGATGGTAAAACAGTATACTGGGTTGTTGGTGATAAAGAAATAAGAATAACTGCCAAGCAAGGTAGTGCAACATTCCTTTCCCTTGGTTCTTTGGTAAATGAATATAACAAGGTTATTGGATCTGGGGGAACAATGGCGGTAAGACAATTTTTGAATTTGCCAGAGTGTAACAGTAAAATAAAATTATCACAGAGAGCTCGGCAAGCGTTGGTGAGCACAAGAAACGATTTACAAGATAATATGGATGCTATTCCATTACAAGATTTTTTCACATGTCATTGATAACACAGCACAGTCAATGGAAAGTGCTCTTTATGACTGGGATGTGGATGAGCGTCCTGATGTTGAAACACAAACAAATATAGACAAGCGTGAAATGGATGGAACAGTAAAAGCGATGACAACTGTCAAGGAAGAACTCACCAATAACTTGGCGAAACTCACACAACTTGATAAAGACATAACAAAAGAAAAACAAAAGTTAGAACAAGCTAAGACTGACGAGGATGAATTCCAGATAAAGAGAATTAGAGATCGCACCAAAAACCTTGAAGTTGAGAGAGGAGAAAGAATGGATGCTATCAATGAAAACAGAGAGACATTTCGTAGTCAGGTAAGTAGAATAAAGGAAACAATAAACAAAATGCTAAAAGAAAACACCACACTCGGTGAGAGGCTGCGAACATTATTCAGGGAGCAAGGTATCACCATTGTTAGTATTTTGACTGCTGTTGGTATGATTATTGGTGTTATTGTTCAGACCATTATTCCTACAACGGGTGGAGGGACAACACCACCAACAGATGGAAGTGGCATCAAAGACTGGATAAAAAAAACAATTAAGTAATATTGGCAAGTTGCTCGCTGCACTTGCTGGAAAAGCTGCTGCAGCACTTCCAGGAATTATAGGTGCAATAGTATCAAGGATTTCATCTGCAACAGGTAAAGTTATTAATTGGTTTGGTAACAATCTATAGGCACTGCTTGTGTTTGTGTCCGGATTATTATATGTGGCAGCCAAAGAGTGGTTTAGTAAATCTCGTAAATGAGTAATGCAGCAAGACCTATTACTATAGTACCAACAATTGTAGATATTTTGTTATCTTCGTGTTCAATCGCTATTTTTTTCATCTCTTGTTCCACAGGTGGGTTTGGATGCTCGACACTTTTATGTATCAATGATTTATCAAAGTCAGGCGATTCCGGGCAGAAATTTCTTTGTTGTGGTGCCTTGGACAGGTTGAACAATTTTTGGTGGTACTGGTTTTACATTCACACCATTATTCAATCCTAATGCTTGCGCATCAGTTGCTATTACAATTTCATTATTGTAGTCTTGTATTGTTCCGATTCTCAACTCCGTGTCACTTGGAGACATGTACAATCCACTCCCATAGACAAAATTTACTTTACTTCTTGCATATTCTAGGGTGGTTTCATATCTTGAAATTTGACTGGGCAAGTCAATGGGGCTGTTTATTGCGTCCTCTATATTTGCCAGAAATTGTTTTTGAGCATCAAATGCCGTTCCAGTTCCAAGTATATCTGTTCTTGTTTGTGATTGTGAGCCAAGGATTGCCCAGCAGTATGTTCTTATGCTGTCATTGATGCGTTCTACTCCTGCCCTTGTAAATCCCACAGAATTATCTAGCATAAAAGTAGACCAGCTGTTGTCTGCTGCAGATCCTTGTGCAATGTAATCAATGTGGTATTGTGTGTCACTTTTATAGTCTGTGAAGCTCATCATTTTTCATCATACACAAAGGTTGCGGGTCTTAATGGTCTGTATCCCACGTCTGTACCGTAGTCATAAATAGTTCCCAAACCATCATTGTTGCTTCTTTTCTGTCTCCAGTCCGAATTTAAGTCAACATTGAACTCCTTACATATTCTCTCGTATGCGTTTCGGTTATATGCGTTATTAAACGCATTCCAATTTGAGTCTTGCGGCATTGCTACACTCATCTCAAATAATATTCTTCTAACTTGGTAATAGACATGAAATCGAAATAACGAACCAACCAGGGCATCAGCTTTCAGATGATTGTTGAAATCAACGCCACACCCAGTTGTCGCGCATCAAATATCAAAATTCAACTGGTTCTGCCAAAATGACATCCAATCTGTTCCCCAGCTTTGGACTATAGCATCTGATTTGACGTCTGGGAGTTTGTATTTTTCAAAGACATTGGGGAATGATGCTTTAAAGTCTTACCGTCTGATGTAATAACTATGTTTTGATTTATTATATCTATCACTTTCCTGCCGAAAGTACTTGAATTGTGAGCATCTGAGCTATATTTGATTTCTTTAGAAATCATTTTTATTTGTATTTGTTTACATATATTAAAAAAAAATGTTTCATACAATTTCAAACATAGAAAACTCTATTAATTTACAACAGTATATTGATAATAGAGATGGAGCTAAGCGCGTTGGATTAAAGAGTTTTATATACACCATCGGCTGGTATAATATTAATCACGAAGTCATAAAGAGGAAAACACCAGACCATACGTATCATATACCAGATGGATACTATTACTTTAAAGAGTTGATAGATATATTTGACGGATTGAATATTACCCTAACCGTTGATGTGCAGAATGGTATAGCATCTTTAGAAACGCCAACAGAGACACGATTATCAAGCGGTCTTTCAGAAATGTTGGGATTCAAGGACAAGAAATGGTTGAAATGTACTCATATTGGAAAACAATCAATTGATTTAGCTCCTTATAAACAGCTATATGTTCATCTGGAACAAGTTGATACGAGTAGTAATTATTTTAATGGTGTGCCAAGCACTATTACAGGGGTTATGCCTGTGGTAAATAAGCAGTTTGGGGATATCGTATATACACGTTTTTATCCTGAATATCGCTGTCTTTCAAATGGTACAATTTCTGAATTAAAAATAGAAGTCAGAGATGAGCATGGCAAGAAGATAAATAATCACGGCTTACCCATGAGTTGCGTTTTAGAATTAATTTAAAAATTATATTTAAAAGAAAAACAATGAGTGTATTTGGAGCAACAAAACCTGAGAAAACAAAAGACAGAGAGACTTTAACCAATCGTGTTTTAGATTTACATAGGCGAGTTGTGCCTTTTTTTGACCATTTAAACCAACTAAAAGATAAAGTTAATAATCTTAAATATGGGATTATTACAATATTTGCGGAGGCTAAGGGTCCACTTGTATTAAATAGAGTACTCTTATTTGGTAATGGTGGAGGAGAAACGAATGTGGCGTATGTAATGACACGCCGTGGGCGGATTGTTGGAATAGGTTTAGCAAATGAGCGAATAATTGGTGACGTGTCTGTAGTGGTCTCTGTCAATGGTGTTGAAGAACCAAATTATGGTATAACGCTTCACACCACCCCACGCAACCATGATAACTTTGATAGACCTTTAGATATTAGTGCTGGTTCTGCCATTAACTTTGTATGCAAGGTTGCCAACGCTAACGCTGTGAATACGGTGGCGTCATTATTAATTGAATTTATTTTTTTTTCTTATTAAAAAAAATGAAGCAACCGACAGCACCAAGTTTATATCCTGAATTGCCAGTGGAAAAAGGACAAAATTATAGATTACAAAAGATTTCAGAGATTGAACAGAAGTTAATTTCAGAGCGAGATATACGCAAGTCTCTTTAAAAAAATATTAACGTGGTATTAATATCACAGATGGAATTGACACTACCTTAATATCTGCAAGTGTTATTATTATTATGGATTTATTGTTCCAGTTTTGTTACCTTTGGAAATAGCAGCAATAGTATGTGAAACTACAGGTGTTTGTATTAGTTTTATCAGACGCAAGCTTAATTCAAAAGCTCAAAAACATTATGAAATAAAAACTTTGGCAGAGTCTAAGTTGAATAGCATAAAAAATTTGATATCAAAACCATTGAGTGATGCACAGATATCTGAGCAAGAGTTTAAGTTGATTTTGGATGAGTTGGATAAATATTATAGTTTGAAACAGGACACCAAACAAAAGAAAGCTGAAATTAGCGAATTCAAAAAGAAGAACTAGTGGAGCAGGGAAGAAAGGAAGCAATGGCAACCTTACAAAAAAGTCTAAGAAGTGTATGATTTATTGTTTTAGTAATGTGTTTGAGTATGATCCACCACCTTTGTATTCAAGCTCGGAGAATCAAACTATATGATTTTCTTTTAAAAAATCATATTTTGTTGATTTCGTGTTTATTCGTTGATTTGGGTGTAATTTTGATAACAAATCAACTTTTATTAAAAAATCTCAGAATATAACTCTGGACCAGCTTATTTCAGCAACTTGTTGTAAGCGTTTTTCATATATATGTATTTTGGGGTTGTTAGATCAAATCTCGAGTGAAACGAGAGATTTGGTCCAGAAACCCCAAAATACATATATATGTATCTGTATCTGTATCTGTATGGAACACGTTTCCATCACGATTGACGATTACAACGCGGGTTGGTTGCGCATTAATTAATATCAAATATACTTAACAATAAATTGAAGTGAGAAGAAAAGATAGGAAAGGTGGAAGGAAGATATTCTTAGTCGCTAATTGCGTGATAGGCCTTCATCATCAGTCCTGTCTGGCTACCGTAGCGGTCACTGGGAATTCACCCAACCAGCATAGCACTGAGAATCACAAGAAACTAACAAACAATCAACTGGTACAGGGTTTAGAATGAAAGTTTGGAAAGCTCCTGTCTGTAAGATACCAAATCAGGAGCCTCAGCCACAGTGGCTGGTAGACAGGCATGAATATCTACCGACGACAAACTGTTCTGGGGGGGGGGGGGGGGGGGGGGGGGGGGGGGGGGAGGTCTAAATTTTAAAGAGTGACTGGACCTGGTGCGAGATGATGCAGGTGTCAGGAACGCAGATGCTGGTATGTCCACTAGCCCGTGGATAATCTTACAGAGCATGGTGAGTTGGCTATTAGTACGCCTTGACTCCAGGGTCTCCCATTCTAGGTGCTCCAACATAGATGTGAGACTGATAGTGGTCCTGTAGTGGTTAGTGATGTGCCGTGCTGCCAGACGCTGAACCATCTCAACCTTCTTGATGTGCATTGGGTGTGACGGCTCCAAATAGTAGAACAGTACTCTAAGGTGGGTCTTACTAATGAGAAGTATGCCGAGGACTTTGTTTGTTCGTTGGAAATCCTCAGGTTCCTTCTCGAGAATCCTAGTGTACTGTTCGCCTTCTTGACTGTTTTGTCGAGGTGGAGGCTCAAATTCATGTCTTTTTGTAGTTCTACCCCGAGGTACTTTGCCGAATCTGTGGTCTCTAAGACTTGACCCTTCAGTGTGTAGTTAGAGACTACCGGTGATCTTAATCTAGAGACTCTGAGGGTGTCTGGGTGGAAATCCATGCCCTACATCCTTTCCCATTCGGCGAGTCAATCTAGTTCATCTTGGAGGTCAACGTTGTCTTGTCTTGTTCTGATCGGCCTGTACAAGATACAATCGTCAGCAAAGAGGAGAACTCTTGAACGTACGCTGCCTGGAAGGTCATTTATAAAAATGAGGAACAAAAGTGGCCCTAATACCTTGCCTTGAGGTACTCCACTAATATCTGGCACACTGTCTGAAGTGGCGCCATTGGCACACTGTCTGAAGTGGCGCCATCTACTAGGACCTGTCGCTCTCTTTTCGAACAATAAACGTGGCTCCAGCGTAAATGGAGTTTCTACGATAGAATTTGCAGCAACTCTGCAGTTCAGGGTGAGAAGGTTCTAGGCCCATTTTCCATATTTTATCTCGATGTACATGGAGGATGAGCCTGGCATGTTCATGCATGTTAGGCGCCATATAACCTTTCATGTGTTGGTGCGCCTTAAAATTAATTCAATTCAATTCTCTTTTCGATAGGAATGCTTTGATCCACATCAGTGTGCTGCCTCTTATTCCATAGTGGGCTAGTTTCCTCAGTAAGCGTAAGGGCCTCTGTCAAATGCCTTGGAAAAGTCCAGGATGATCAAGTCATTTTGGACTCCGTTGTTGAGGGCTGTGACTAATTCATTAGCTAGCGTTAGTAACTGTGTTTCGCAGCTCCTCCTGGTTCGGAATCCATGCTGGCAGTCCGTGAGTATGTGGTGAGCATCAAGGTGCTTGAGGACGTTACTGGTTATGATGTGTTCATAGGCTTGTAAGGGATACTGTCCTATTGTCAACCATTTTGTGTTTGTGATGTCGTTTGCATTTAATATTACTTTTGCCTTCTTGTTTGTCTGTTTGCGTGTTTATTTCTGTGTTTTGTTGTTGACTGTCCTCCTTGAATGCCACTTTCCCTGTCCGATCTTTTTATATTTCTTTGGAATATGACCGTCAGGAATGGTGCAATTTCAGTGGCTATTTATTTTAAGATCCTTGCAGGAAGCTGGTCGGGTCCAAAGGCTTTGCTTGGGTTCATCTTCTTTAAGAGCTTGGCAACCCCTTCTATGGTGACCACTATGTCTGACATTGGAGTGAATGGTGCTCCTGCTGGTGTTGGTATATCAGTTATGTCCTCATTGGTGAATACTGACGGGTACTGGCGATTAAGTATGTCAGCCTTGACTTTGGCGTCGGCGTATAACTTCCCATTTTCTTTCGGTGAGGCTACTCCGCTGCTGTCCTTCTTCAGGGATTTGATTTAGGACCAGAACCGTTTCTGTTTGTTGAGTCTGTCCTCTTGACCTGCATCAGTGCATCATCTTACCGACATCAGTGATTGTCTCGATTTACCTCCAGTATGACTGTCTCTCTGCTTTCTGAAGATTAGTCTTTGTCTCCCTGTACAGCCTGGTGTTTTTTGTTTTGGCACAGTTAGACTTCGTTTTCCTCATAAACAGCCTGTTCCGTTTGCATATGAGTGTCTTGACCTTCTTGTCGACCCAAGGTCTGTGGGTCTCAGGGTTCTCCATAGGATTAATTTCAAGCATAGTGGCATTTAGCGCGTGCTGGGGGAGGGTACGGGAGGGGGAAACCCCCTCATGTGTTCGATTTTTTTGGCTTTTAGTAACTGCCTGTATTGACGGTGAGGCACTCCTTTGTGTGATATAAGTGATGGTAGGAAGCCATATATAATTATATATTTATGATAATAAACAATATAATAAATAATCCATGTTTTAAGACTTTAATTTAAAAAAAATAAGTTCATACACAATAATACATACACAATAATACAACACACATCAACACAACATGCAGCATCTGAAATACATACAATACATACAATAAACAATAATAAATAATCCATGTTTTAATACACGATGAAGAAGAAAACATACAAAGATTTATTATAAGTTTATACACAATAATACAACATATACATCAACACATCATGCACACATATAATACCATCAACTACACAATATTCATCCTTGGAAATAAAACAGCACATTTGATAATACTTAAAAAATATAACCTTAGCACTCAAATAAATCCAACACAAGTTAGCCCATTCAATGTCTTGACATGTACATATTAGCTAGCAGTTCCTTTTCAGATGCTTGACCTTCTAGGTCTGGTCATGTGCCATTCTTCCACTGCCCTGTCATATTCAAACAGATGGAGGTGGGCCCTGCATTGTTACTGCCAGCAGTGCATTGAGAACTCTGATACACAGAGTTGACCTGTGCTGTCTTAATTCAATCTGCTGTTGATGTTGGAAGAATCAGACCAACAGCTGCAATATTGTACAAGTTGGGGTGAGACTCCTGTAGCTCTCCGTCATTCTTTGTAACCTCCCTCACTTGTCTCCACTCAATCATCATTGAATCTTCATCCTGGTTAAAGTGGCGGGCCAAGGTCTGAAGAAACATATATAAATAATTTAATATATTATAAATATATAATAGACCAACACGCTTAATAATAGTAATAACTGAATTATTTTTGTTTTATTTTGTAAGTAATTTCTAGTATTTTTGTTTTCAAAATATTGACAAGCTTTGAAGTAAACAGATAAATAAACTACCTTCATTTCTTCTTTTCTTTTTTCAAATGACCAGATATTATCCCAAAATTGCTATTTATTTTATTTATTAACGCACAAACTTAAATCAAATGACAATCAAAACAATTATACTTACTTGCGCAAAACAAACAAACTCTTGCACATCACATCTTTCATTTCCGTCTTGAACAATACACGTAAGCCGATACACAAACTGCCAATATTAACAAACTTTCCAGTTCAACTGCTTTAAATTACATTCTCCCATCCCAGTTATCTCCCAATTACTGATTAATCCACAACAACCCGACATAATCCAATCAACTCGTGATAATTGCAATTTGTTGTCAACAATCCACTAATCACACAGCGTGTTATCGCACGTTCTGCATACTGCATAGATCAGTCACGTGTTACTTGTGTGTATTGTTTGACGCGAGTTTATGAATTTGTGTACGGTGCGCATAAGGATTTTTAAAGGCGGTGTTTGCCTTCAGATCAAAGCACCGCGCTCTGGTTTTTAAGCATAGCGGCGCAGTTTAGGCACCGCGGGATGTAAGATTTTGGAAGTCAAGCGCAGCGGCTCCGCTATGCTTAAATGGCCTGTGGAGAACCCTGGGTCTTGTTTCCTCGTAGCAACTTGGTAGGAACATATTTCACCCTGAGTGTGTGAATATTTTCCTTGAACTCAGTCCAAAGTTATTCAATACCATTGGTACTGGATGTGCTGACAAGTCTTGTTCTATGGTCCTAAGTTCTTCCCTCATCCCTTCGTAGTTGGCATTTTTATACACGTTGACTTTCCTTGGTGGTACCTTGACTCTCATTGGACGAAGACTGGATTCTATGTAGACTGCTTCGTGGTCTGAAATCCCTGGAATCACTTCAATCTTGTTAATGAGTGTCTGGTTGTTTGTGAAGAAAAAGGTCAAGTGTGTTCGCAGTTGTTTCTGTGAATCGAGTCGGTTCTTCTACGACTTGGTCGAGAAAAGCATCCTTTGTCAGAGTCAGCGACTGGTTGCACTGAGTTCCATACTCAGACTCTCATCTTCCCAGGTAATATCTGCCAGATTGAAGTTTCCGCCAAACCATAAATGGGCCCCGTTGTTTGTGGGTATACTTGTTATGTATGACTGGAGATTGGCGAGGTACTCTGGATTTTTCTTGCCCGGTGGTTTGTAGATTGAGCCGACGTATAGGTGACTTCTTCCCGTAACCTTGATCTTGGTCCAAACTAGCTCACAGTCGTCATTGTCGGTCACCTTCAGCTCCTCTGGTTCATTACTCTCATTTTTACCATCTGGTCTGTCTCGGAGGTCTATGGTAAATCTCAGTTTTTTAATAATTTGTAATCTTCGGGGCATTTAATTTTATTAGATACTGGGACCATACGCCGTACGACACATGGGGAAGCAAAGAACTCCATGTCCACCGCCGTATGCACGGTTAAAATTGTGTACTATTGATTTTATTAATATTGAGTTCTGCTCAACCCGGGGCTAGAGGGCATGAGCGGTAGCTAGCATATTTCACTACCGCACATGAACAGTCTCAATCAAACCGAGACTGCAATATTTCGTATACATGTGTCGTGCTCGGCCGTTTCCAAAGGTCCATTATCATACTTTTTTTCAAATAGTTCTTAACAGACTGCAGTATGTGGCATGTGCAAGATTTTCCAAGGCTGCCCTCTTTAGGATTGACACTGACTGTATGACTCTTATTTTTAATGTACAAAATAATAATATACTCTTAATTGGTATAATGTTATCATTATAATGTAACTTGTTTTCTCATTTGGCAGCTTTATTTTACTGTTGTTCTAAATATTTTACATGTTATTTATAGTCGGTTCAAAACCTCGTCAAGAGCTTATGTTGTGTTTTTTGTATGTCTTGCCGACTCAAAATAAAGTTTATCTATCTTATCTTAATACTCGATCACTTTTCTTTTCGTACATTAAGTTCCATGTTCTTTTTTACTCTTTTTTTGGCTCCGTTTCGTTTCATTTGCATCATTCTTGCTTGTCATAAACGGCCCAATAAACCCGTCTGCTCTGAACAACTTCCTGTTTCCTGTCAAAATGGCGTCGAAAGGCCGCACGTTTGATTCACCGGTTCAATATGTCCAGATTGATGGACTTGTACGTTCATTTATTTATTCACTCGTGGTTTCTCTGTTGTATATTTCTATAGTATTGTATCTCATAACAACAAAACTCGGTCGTTTACTTGTAATTACCCTACAGCGCATGACGATTCTTATTTTTTATTCAACAGGACAATCTCCAAAATTATGTACTGATGACCCAACTTTAAGTGCGTTCAGGGATCTCCCATGCGATCGTAACGTGTCGATTTACCGATGGGTCAGATGTGGTAGCCAATCTTGCCGCAAATACACCTAGAGTAGTATAATGAAAATGTCAATTTGGTTGCCTTGTTATAACCAAAGTTGCAAATGGCAATGATTATCATTTCAGTAGACAAGACAACACTTTTTACAAAAATGTAATTGGTCCCAAAGATATACACACCAATAGAAAGATTATGTTTTTACAAAAATAATGCTGTTTAAATCGAACAATAACATAAAGAAGTTATCGCAATTTAAAATCCAGCTATCAATGAATGTTGTCTGTCAAATTGCCGTCAATAAAAGTTTATCGAGACACTACATACATGTACGACGCTCTTAATGTGTATGCATTTCAATGTAAACATGTTTTTATACAAATCAAAAGTGCACAAAGTTGCATCTATTTTATATAGAAATGATGTTAATTTATTGAAACAGAGAAATGATTCTTCTTTTAATGAAACATTACTTTCATTGGTTGCTGAGATATTTAACTAGCCAAGACAACACTTTTTACAAAAATTAGATTTTTCCCAAAGATATACACACCAATGGGAAGATTATGTTTTTACAAAAACAATGCTGTTTAAATCATCAAAATTGAACAATAAATAAGAAAGTTATCACAATTTAAAACCCAGCTATCAATAAAATTAATGTTATCTGTCAAATTGCCGTCAATAAAAGTGTATCGAGACGCTACATACATGTACGACGCTCTACATAATGTGTATGCATTTCAATGCAAACGTGTTTATACAAATCAAAAGTGCACAAAGGTGCATCTATTTATAGAAATGATGTTAATGTATTCAAACAGAGAAATGATTCTTCTCTCCAATGAAACATTCCCTGAACATTCCTTTCCATTGGTTGCTGAGATATTTAAGTTTAAAGTTCACCAATAATCAGCGGTCAATCAACCAATGAATTTGTTTGTTTTTTCCCGCAATTTTAGTTTCATTGTTTTTTCCAGGGCCTGCTGTTTATGAATCGGAAATCTTGTTTAAAAAGTCTCTGCTAGGTGGAGATATATGAAAATTAGTAAGGTGCCCCAACACTGCATTTTAAAAATGGCGCCGTCCAAGAATTTAAGAAATCAATACAGTCCGATTTTAACGGCTTGTTTGCTGAAGATATATCAATTATTTTATTAATAACTTCATTGTGATTGATAGAATGAACTTAACTTTATTCATCCATGGTATTTTAAAATTCAGATGTTATACTTTTATTGTCTAAAAAAGCATTTGAAAATTAATACTTTTACAATTTGCTGAGTGAGATTTACTTTAAGGCCTAAAAAAAAGTGATGTTTCTTGTTACATGCCAAAAAAAACGGGGGTATGTCGTGTTTTTTTGTAATACCTCGATACCAGTGGTTTCAAATTATATATAACACCAGAATTAAAGACTTTATGTTGCGTGTTGCATAAAACAAGTCTATTGTTTGTGTTGTATTTCTTTGGTACATATAGAGAGCTGCAGATGCAGGTACTCAGTGAGTGTCATCATAAAATATTAAGGATTCCGGGAAAACTCCCAAATTCCTACCCCAAATCATCTTGGTGTAACTATCGAGTGCATTGCAGTCTACAGTAGCTTATGTAAACAACACGCGATATTCGCAATAGGTTGATCTGCTTCTCACAAGTGCGCTCAATTTTGATTGGAAGTTTAAAAATAGAGGTATCACGTGATATGTATTCCAGGGAATCCCCTTCCAAAAATAGTAAATTTTCATCCATTGAAAATCGTAGAACATTCATCTATCTTAGTTTTGAAATAATACTTAACCTGCGAAATTTCAGACAAACATAATATTTGTAAGAATCAAGCTTATGGCTAGACGAAATATGCTTTGCAAAAAAAAACATGATGATAATATTGAATGCAAATGGCGGACATTTTGAGTAATCCGCAAATGTGGGTCGCAGGTAAAACGCTTACCCTTACCCTTTCAGTAAGACCCACCCCACCAGTGATCTTGACTTTAAAGACAAAAGAACTTCGTCAAGTTTTTCTTGGTTAAAGTTTTTTGGAAGGTATCTATATCCAATACAGTCAAAGGTATTGCTTTGAAACTTTGTATGAACATTCACCGGGGTATGCCCTTACAATTTCAGTAAGCCCCACACCACCAATGACCTTGACCTTGTCTTTAAAGACAAAATAACTTAGTCAAGTTTTATTGGTAAAGTTTTTGATTGAAGTTTTTTTTGAAGTTATATATCTCCAATACTGTCAAAGGTATTGCTTTGAAATGTTGTTTGAACATTCACATGGGTATGCCCTTACCCGTTCAGTAAATACCACCACACCAGTGACCTTGACTTTAAAGACAACATCATATAGGTCAAATTTTTCCTAGTTACACTTTTTTAGGAAGGTATATATATATCTCCAATATCAATCCATTTTTTCTTGGTTAAAGGTCATAATTTCATCTGTACATTATCATCATTATCGATCAACATCTTATCAAATACCTGTAACTCCAAAGTCAGTTTGTGTGGTCTTATTTCTCTTTTGTAGCAATATCACACTAACTAACCTTTACCTTAACTTTATACCAAATGGGACTTATTCATTTTATTGTTTTTTTTATTCAGTTTATGTTCTCATGCATTTTAAATTTGTTATTATGTTTTGTATTTATATGGTCACAAATATATTTATTATATATTTTACTTTAGGACTAACATGTTAAAAGGGGTTTCATCTGCTCTTCAGATCAAACCCTGCCCCTCTACTAACGTTGACCTTAAGGCCAAACAAAATATTATATGTGGTTCAGGTAACATTGGGGAAAAAAATAGGGTAGGTAGGTAGGGATTTTTTTTTATTTTTTTTATTTTTTTTTTCTCTCGACACGTTCCAAAAATAGGTCAAACACAGTGTTTTAATACTTTTGTAATACTATGCTTAATATGTTTGTTTGGTTATTGGCTCTTTATACAACCAGGACAATATTTTAAAAAAATGTAGCATGTCAGAGCAAAATAAATTCATTTGACTAAAATAAAAATGCACATATCTGTTTTTAAGTCCTTTTTGAAAGTGAAATATATTAAAAAGAAATTGACAAGAGGGTTGCAAAGATGCAAAGTCTGCACTCGGTATATAAGTGAATGGTGTCCCATCCACTTCTGGAGAACATTGATATTTAAACTATTAAAATTTATTATAATATTTCACCCTTAATAACGTACATATGTGGAAAGAAAACGGCTTCACTTTTATTTAAATATGTTCATGATCGTGTCACATGTTTAAAAAATACCTCGAACTTCGAAGGGACTTCCATCTCCCATAATCTTATAGGCGAAACACTGAAATGAACTGGTTTTTAAGCCAGAATCGTGGTGATTTTCTTGAAATATATCTATCAATGTAGCTTGGTTTACGACTGCCTTCATCATTTTTTTTTCCGGGCCGTGAATACATCTTTCGAAAGTAAACGCGAACACGGTCGCCGCCATGTTGTATTATGCGGTGTTTCGTACTCGCGGCATTTCGTACTTCGCGGTGTTTCATAATCTTTACCGAACGTACCCACGAAAATTCGTTCTCAATCCGAAAAAAATAAATAGGGTCGGCGATTCGGCGGTAAATAAATAGGGTCGGTCGGGTTACCTGAACCACACATATTATTTTGTTTGGCCTAACTTTACACCCAAATGGACAACCAATTGTTTCCCCAGTTTTCTGTAAATGATTTATCTCTCTGAATGTAATTACTAAAAATCAGGTTCACTTACACCTCTCCCAGTACAACCAATAAAAATGTAAAGATAGGTATATATACACCAACGAACCAAACCCTCATTGTGAATGATCAAAAACCCAAAAAAAGAGACAGCCCGTGGTGGTGGCCTTTCAAACACAGTGAGATTTACGCATAAAACGCACCACCACCGCTAGCTTTTTAGTGATTTACCTGTGTCACTAAAATAGTAAATGGAGGCATTTCAGAGCACATACATGCAATTTATGAATTTGAGTGTTTAATGAGCGCCTACATGGCAGGGAAATAAAGACACTGCGTCTAAAACTTTCTCGCCTCTCACTGCTGCTGTTCTGAATCCCACTAGGAGCTCGACTTGTCAAGTGAGAAAGTGTTGAGTCTTAAAGATGGCGTGATGTCAGTACAGGTTCTACCCAGGAAAATTGGGGTGGTCTGCCTCTACCACAAAAAAAAAGTCCATCATAAATAATATGGTCTGACGTGCTAAAAATGACGTAAAACACCAGTCAAACAAACCAGTTCAAATTTCAAGTATGTTTTATGAAAACTTGGTTTTTGTATTGGAAGAAGTGGGAATTTCTACTAAACTGGATAATTTCTCAGACTATAGTTAAATTAATGTGTGAATTCAGCTTACAAAATGTTCATTTCAGGTTGTATTAAAGATAATAAAGCACTGCCAGGAAGAAGGAACTGCTGGACAGGAGCTGGTCCAGGGAGTATTGCTGGGACTTGTGGTTGACAACAGACTTGAAGTAACAAATTGTTTCCCCTTCCCTCGGCATAATGATGATGAAGATTTTGATGAAGGTATTACTTTCATTACTTGTACCGTTTCTGCCTTCTTAAATTACCATGACAGATCAAGAATAATAAATACCAATCTAAATACCATCAACTTATATCTATAACTGGCAGATGTAACTTATATCTATAACTGGCAGATGTAACTTATATCTATAACTGGCAGATGTAACTTATATCTATAACTGGCATATGTAACTTATATCTATAACTGGCAGATGTAACTTATATCTATAACTGGCAGATGTAACTTATATCTATAACTGGCAGATGTACCGCTTGTTCCTATGAAATAAGTAGCATGTTACATGTATTAATATTGTTTCAGTTCAGTACCAGATGGAAATGATGAGAAATTTACGGAAAGTGAACATTGACCATTTACATGTGGGGTGGTACCAGAGCACATACTTTGGTGGCTTTATCAACAAACCTTTCCTAGATTCTCAGTTCAACTATCAACACTCCATAGAAGAATCTATAGTCCTGATTTATGGTGAGTTTGGAACACTTTTATTTAACAACAGATTACTTATAGAGACCGGTCATTTTAACATAACGAGGGCTCAGTGCAAAACTATTGTATCTCCTTCTTTATTCATATATAGTTACAATAGTTTTGCACTGACCCCTCGAAAAAGAGTTCAACTTATAAAACTATAATAGTCATTGTTCTGTTCAAGAAGAAGCAATATGACAAAACTAGGAAAATAGGATTCATCCACACCGTCGGTCCGTGGGACATGACAGGAAATTTTTAAAATGTCCAGCAGAAAATTCCTGTGAGGTGGTCCAAGTGTCCGGCCATTTTTAAGACTAAAATCATAACAGAAATTTAGAACTACAATCCTACTAAAAATCACGTTTTTATTGCTTGTAATTTGAAGCCGTATTTGTTGATAAATAAAAGGTTCTCTCTCTTGGTTAAAATCTATCAATTTGAAAGCGCGCATTTGATTGGTCAATTACACAGTTTGAACCAGTTGCATTACAGCTTTCATACTGACATTGAGCGGTCACACAATTGTGTTACATTACATTGAACTGAAGAAGAAAGATCACTCGAATATTAACAGTTTAAAACGGTGATTTCATTTTCATAATCATATTTTTTCAATGAATTGTTGTATAATCTTTTCTATTTAAAGTTCATTTATGACAAGTGTGTATCATAAGAACGCGTTTAAATGAACGCTGATTCACAAATACAAGCTGCTAAATAACATGGCAAACGTGCACCTGTTTTGGATGGTTTAATTTGCGGGACCCGGTATGTTTTTTTACTGATTTGCGGCGCTATCCTTGCTTTTTTATTGAGTCAATCGTAGCACAATAAATTAATATCTTTTTTAAGGATAGCATTGTCTGTGTTTAATTGTCCATGCATTTTATTGCGGTTTAACAAAAAAATGGCTTTTAACTTTTCGGTAAGACAACAAATTTCAGTCTGTCAGACCGAATGTCCTGTAGACTTAAAAATGTTTTCAAGTAGACTGCACCCATAGATGTTTATTAAATTGCCTTCCTAAGTTGAATTGTGTACTTTTTATTCAATCCATTCTTGTGTTCCTTTCTGCAAATCTAGATCCTCTTAAAACCACCCAAGGCTACCTGGCGCTAAAGGCATACAGACTCACAACGGACATGATGAAGTTTTACGGTAACAGAGACAACGACTTCTCTCCAGAAAGTCTCAAGGCAGCTGGCATCAGTTTTGAGAAGATTTTTAAAGAAATTCCAGTGAACATAAAGAATTCTCACCTCGTCAATAGTCTGTTATGTGAAATAGAGGCACCATTGACAGAAAAGCAGAGATTCGACTATCTGGATTTAGGAACAAGGTATGAAAGTCCTTATTATCTTGTGACCTTGTCTGTAAAAAAAAATAGGAGTTAATGATATAACGTACTGCATGTAAAAATTTCTAGTGTATAAACTTAGGAACTATTTATGATGAATTCAGTTGCTACAGTTGGAGATGTTACAATGTCATGCCAAATGATCAAATTGCCAATATCAGGGTAAAAAATTCCTTCTATCCAGCATTTCTGGCTCGTAGTGTTGTTAAAAACCAGTTAAACCAATTCAAAATAAGAGCTTTGATTATTGATTGATGTCATTTATTGATTTATGAATTGCAGTTTAAATATCGCAAGCCAGGGAAAAGTATTTACGAGGGTGCTTCAAAAAGTTCTGTCACTAGGCATATATCCTTTGTACTGGATATTACACAGAGATAAAGTAGTGTATTTATAGTACTACTGGGTTCGCTCTCTTAAATTCCACAACAAAAATGAAAAAATTCCGGTTATTTATACCCCTGAATAACCTCCCCCTACCACACCTTTTGGATACTGGCATCTCTGAAAATGTCCTTGTTACAAAACTTTGTAAAACTTATTTGAATAATTCTATGCTTTTAAATTTTTCTTTACACGTCATCTGTTGTTATTCGCCCATAATCCATGAAAATGATTGTCAAGAATTCGGAAAGGTCTTGCTGCAAACCAGATATGAGTGAATGCATATCCCTTAATTTTAGCAGAAATAACACTGATTTTCTTCATTTTGTTTACGGAAATGTTATAATATCTTTTAAATGTCGTAATTATTCTCATAGTATTAATATGTTTTCATATTTTTTTACAAATCTTAGTCCTTCAGTGTTTAAATTTCATATTCAACACATTATTGTAGAATTTTGTACAATGTTTCGTGAAAATATTGATCATCCAAAAACGCTATTTCAGAAGACTGCCCTGCCCTTCCATTTAATGTCCATTTATCATTAAATTAATTTTACACATTAGCTTAAAATGTTAATTTCTAAGACAATGCCTTTTCATCTACCATGCTTAAATTCTGAATCTTGTAATGCACAGATATACTGGTAATGTATGAGAAATTTCAAAGGTCTTCGACAAGTACTTAAAGAGAAACAGGCATTTAAAAAAGGTAACAATTAACATACCTGAAAAAACTCAGGACAAAAATGCCTCAGTATAAGTGATGTGTATTAAATGTTCCATTTTACCATCAATGGAATGGTATTGAAACTCTCTTTCATTTGGTACCAAATACCAACACTCACAACGAGCACATAATTGTTAAAACGCGTTAGTGACAGAACTTCTTGAATGACCCTCGTAGTTGGAATCCTCGTAGTTGGAATCTTGTTGAAATCAATCTCAATCTATTTGTTTTCCAGTTCCATGTTGGAGAAGAACCTGCGTCTGTTGATGGAGAGTGTAGACGAGGTTGCCATGGACGCCAACAAGTTTGTCAACTATCAGAGACAGTTCTCAAAACAACAGCTTGCCAAAACACAGTATCTACAGAAGCGAGTAAGTTTTTCTCCATATTTGTGCATATTGTAATCGTGTTCCGTTCAAATGATTTTTGGAGGGAGTTATGGCCCTTTAAAGGTTTTAATAACACAAACTTTGTTCGGACTAGTTCTCCTGCAGCCCTGGCCGTATTTCAATCAAACTTGGTAGGAATGATCAGTACCAAGCCTAGTAGCACATTTCACACAGCATAATATATAGGTAATGAATACGGCAGTGACGGAGACATCTTTTTACTAAAAAAAATAATTTAAATTTGCCTTTGTAAATTGGAACCATGATCATAGTGTTGTAAGGCTGAAATAACATCACAACAGCAACATCCCAATTTTTTTTTAAATCTAACCGAAATTAAGATGATATAATTAATTAGCTCCATGGTGTAACTCTAGATCCAGTAGCTATAGTATCATCTCTCTGCGGCTTGACTGTAATCTAAGTCACATGTTTAACTGAAGTGAAGCATCGCTTAATTCCCACTCCCGCTCCAAGGAAAGCCCGGCCCAGAAAAAAATGCATTCTGCAATCTAATTGCTGAATTCCCTGATACTCTTTTTGTTGACTAACAGTTTTAGGTTGATATTTGGAATGGTATTAGCTTGATGGGATAACTTCGGTTTTGTCAACTTAAAAATGGTTTGTCAATGAATATAATGGTACACTAATCTACCTGGTGTACTGCAGTTTATCCTCCTGAATAAGTACATAAAAAAACGAAGGAAACTGAGCAGCTGTTGAATAGTAATGGTAGGATGATTCGTCTTGGTTTTCTTAGTATCCCCCACAATTTCCTATCTGCCCATCACATGATCTTCACCGCTGTGGGTTCGTTGGTGGTTCTACACAGATGCCCAACCGTGCACGAAAATTGCCCGGAGGGGCACCTGCGGTCTTCCTCCACCAATAGAAACTGGAAAGTCGCCATATGACCTTAGCTGTAAGTGTGACTATAAAATTCAATTCATTTCCTATTTCCCCACCCATCTCATAGGGTAACTCTTAATAAACTTATTAATTTAATATGTTCATTAGCAGTTAATCAATCAACAATTCAGTTTTATTGTTCATACCATTATCCCTTTACAGGCAGCTGAAAACCAGCAGAGAGTGCAACGTGGTGAGAAGCCTCTACCAGATGAAGATATCAACAAGATCTTCAAACCCCTTCAGCCCCCTCAGCGCCTCGACAGCCTCCTAATTACGGGGCAGATAGACAACTACTGTCAGCAGATTGGCGAGTTTGCATCACAGAGCTTCGGGAAGTTGTTTGTGGCCGAAAGTCTACAGGAGAATACCACAACGCCGGCGCCTTGATGGAGAGAGGAAAATATCGCTGTACAATGTGTGGGGTTAGACGCTATAGCATAAATCATGAGGAAAGTAGGCAGGATAAATATTGTTTAAATAAAAGGAATCTTGAATCGATGAATCAGACAGTGCTGATTTATGTAATAAACATTCGAAATATCTCACAAGAAGAAATAAATAAATTTCTAAATCGGACATTGTTTTTTTGTTGAATTTTTATACTTGTGTTTTTCCTATGTATTGGCCAATCACCAAGTTTGTAGCATATGTTTAATGGCATCTAAAGGATAAAACTGTTGAAGCAATTAGGGGTGAGTTTTAGCAATACCAATAATCAAAATCACATTGAACCTCGTCTTGTTTGTAATTTCATTCACTGTGTCACTACAAATACAAGAGAAAATCCTCGTAAAGGGCTTCTGTTTCAAGAAAATGTTTGGACTGCAAAACACAAGGACTCCGTGTAAAGGACTAGGTATGATAAGGGACAAAATTGGCCCCAATATTGAAAGTTTTAATGCACAAGTTTCGAATATGCTACAAATGAACTGAATCAACATTAAAACTCAATTACAAGTACGTTTGAAGGCTCTAAATGAGTGTCTAGGAACCTCACAAACAAGGCCTTTTCTTTCAAAAAATGACATTTTTGTTCATTTTCAGCAGTTTTCGATCAGTTATTGGTCTTAGAAATACAGAGCGCACCCTCGAGCACAGCTGATTTCTTGTTGAAACAGGAACTTGATAGCGATGCATCATCAGCCAAAAAATTGTGTGTGCTCGGAGGTGTGCTTTATATTTTTAGAATCAAAATCTTGCCCAGAAAGGTCAAAAATCTACAAAATATAACAAAATTACCAAAAATACCGTTTTTTGAGACCCTATTAAATCTTCTAGATAAATAAAATAAATAAAACTATATTTTGAAGATAGAATATGATCAATTTACTTCAATATGCACAACAGATTATATGTAACTATTATTTTTTTGCATTTTGAATATATTGGGGTACAAAATACCCCCTTATCCTTCGTTGTAAAAATCATCACTAATAATTTGTATGGAGCTCTTAGTGCTAGCACTTGTACATAATATGAAATAATTGTACAGTTAAATCACAAAACAAGAATATTATAGCCCTTAAAGCATCATAGAACTACTATTGATAACTGATGCACCAAAAACTAGCTGACTCGTCGAGTTTTACCGCCCAAACTATTTCATTAATAATACTTAAATATATTATTTTATGGGGCTTAGTTTAGTGCTTATAAAGATTGCAACTGAAACTCATTATGACGGTTTTACTCGTATTTGGATCGACACACTTTATTCTTCCAGATCGTCTCCAGTCCCTTTAACAAAAGTAAATGGTTTCGTATTTCACCAAATTTGATGGAACGTTTGTTTCAATAAGATCTCGGCTGAGATTGACACTGATCAAAATAGATGCATACGTTACGGAGTTCTTGTTCTTTATTACTGAAAATAATTATGCAAGTTTCAGCTTGTTTAAAAGATTACTTGCATTCAGATTAAATGTTTACGTATGTCACACACCACATTCAGTCATTTTTTCAAGGTCATAGGTCAAGGTCATGCATTTTGCTTGTTTGATTCATTACTCCTAAACTGCTTCAGATAATGGGGTGAAACCGTGTTTGGTTCCCAATATGGTGTTTCTTGCATACCGGAAAAGGTTATTAACATGGGTGATGGAAAGCCTGATCTTACACATGGGTGATGGAAAGCCTGATCTTACACATGGGTGAAGACAAAAGCCACAAGCATCAACAATGACGTCAATAACGTCAACAGTTGCATGATGTCATTGTGTAAAAAAAACATGCAAAATGTTAGTTATTGGTGACGTCAACTCACAAATATCAATGATATGCAAGAAAAAGAATCGGTCATGTGTATCCGGTTCAGATATAATTGTTTAAATCAGAACCTCGGCATAGTCTCGGTTTGGATAAAAAAAATACCTCGGGGATAACATTCCCGATCTTTACTGGATACCCATGAAAGATTCTTATAGTCTCGCACAAGTTTCAGGGTCCAAATGCTAGGTCATGATCATGCAATTTAAATTTCAAGCAGCAGAACGCCTAAACCTTATGAGATAATGGAATCAACCTGCTGTTTATATACATGTATCAGACACCAAATTATTCAATCAAATGTTTTTTATGTCCAGTCTCGCCATTCGGCCTGGTATCACATTGAGAACAAAGGGAAATGAGTGTCGTCCATCAAAGGAAGTAAGAGAGAAAAAAATATTCTTCATCAATACTGCTTTACAGATTACATTCATAAATAATGCTTGTTATTTTGCATCCAGAAACTTTCCAATACTTGTGTAGCCAATGTAACCAGGACCTGGGTACAAAAAATGAATTGTGTGAAAAAAAAGTGTAGTTTGGGGCAATATATGTATAATATATCCGATATGGCATTTCCTTTCTTTAGTAATAAGAGCCAGGTAAGCGAGTACAGCATCCTGCAAAAAATGTTAACATCCTGATGTTGTACAATCAATATTACTGACATCTTGTTGAAGGCCCCTTCACCTTTATTTTTAGTAAATAATATGTTGATGAGGTCGAGCATGAATGACAACAGCTGCTATTTATGATTGCAATGTTTTTGCTTTAATTTTATCAGTCTAGGCACGTACTTGGACCATATTTGTTTTAGCTGTACATGCCAAAGGCTAGTCGAGCTGAATTTGACCTTATAAATATTGGAATGTAATGACACAGCCACACAATCTTTATTACTGAGAGTTCTGAAAAACTTGGAAAAAGGTGTAAAAATACCAAAAATCAGATAATGAATCTTTTGAAAGTTGTCCTAAAACGCATGTGTCAGTGGCTATTTTGAAAAATATCACGTAATAGTTCTAAATTACCATATATGGCATATTGTAAATATTATTTAAAGCAAAGAAAATCACTGCAAAATCCTTAACTGGCCATATAATGCTTTATATGACCTTGGTATATTTCTTTTTCATGCCCATTTGCTGTGATTTTCCAACCTATAAATCAGTTAACATATTTTATTTATAAATATTCCATTATGGTAATTTAGAACTGTGATATCATAGTTCTCAAAATGGCCAGTTCCATATCCCACAGATCTAATAACCTATTAATGTGTCTGCATATCCGTTTCAAAAGAACTTTCAAATGATCACATCTTTGTTTATCATCCAATTTTGATAATTCTTTCACCATTGACAGTTTTTCAAAAGTCAGTATAAGCGGTTGTTTGGCTATCTGTCTACATTCCCTTTAAGGTTTGTTTCAGCGAGTTCTTAGATCGACTGGACAGTGAGCACAATTGATGTAAGCATTATGGTGTTGTTGCCTTTAGTTATGTCAGAATAAGTGAGTTTCAGTTGATAATTTTAGGGAGGAGTAATACTTTACTCACTGATAATTTGAATAAAAGGCTCCTGATTTTTCACCAAAAATTCAAATTGAATGTTTCTTTTAATATACTGAAAGGAAAAAGAAACGCAGGGTGCGTATTTCCGCTA
Organism: Cyrtodaria siliqua; assembly: GCA_037043455.1. Lineage (NCBI taxonomy): Eukaryota > Metazoa > Mollusca > Bivalvia > Adapedonta > Hiatellidae > Cyrtodaria > Cyrtodaria siliqua. The sequence continues at coordinate 53,381 of JAWPHD010006699.1, read as the reverse complement.
TATATTGTATGTTTAATATGCTACTGGTAATCGCATGGTACAGGGCGACATTAGGCCTGTCCTTTTAGAAAGAAGGTTTAAACAGCACTGAACACACCAATGGTTACCCCTTTAAAGTTTCATTATCTTCACTTCAGCATTTATGAATTTCTTGTTACAACGTGTACTGTGATTAAAACGTCTACAACATCACAGTTGTGTCCTTTCTCTAACTAACTGCACTTTTTTTTTTTGCAAAACATCTTTGGATTTCCTTGGAATATATATGGAATTAAGTGTGCAGTATATGCAATATTTAGCGAAAATACGCACCCTGCGTTTCTTTTTCCTTTCAGTATAGTATTTTGAACAACTTCAACAATGAGAAAAATCAATGTTTGCATAAGGGAGTAATTTAGACTTATATTCAGGTTTATTATTGAAACTTATATACATCGGCTTAGCTACTATAAGGCCATCTAGGCCGAGTATACATCAGTTTAAAACATGAAAAAAAATATGAAAAGTCCAAAAATGCAATAAAAACAAGCGACGGATAGGGGTTAAGGGTCAACATTGTTTCTTATTTATTTTACAGTGTATGTAATTCTATTTTGTTCAAATACCACACAAGTGTTCTCTCGGCACTACGCCAGATTGCACCATCGCATAGCTAAGTTAAAAAAAGAAAAATACTGGGGAGCATGCCCACCCCCGGACCCCCTAGTTTATCGGGCCTATATATGCATTTCAGGACAGCTACGCCCTTGATATATATATATACTGAAAGGAAAAAGAAACGTGACACGGGAATTTCCGCTATATATTGTATGTTACAATATATGTAGTATGCTGCTGTTAATCGAATCGTACATGGCTACGTAAGATCTTTCCTTTCGGAAACAAAGACTAAAACAACACGTAACACTGCAAACAGTATTCCTGCAAAGTTTCATTATTGACAGAGTACGCGTTTGGTGCAAACTTAGGATGCAAAATTTTGCAATATTTTTACGTTAAATACAGTACTGAACTGGCTCAATTTTTCAACATTTATGAATTTCTTACAACGTGTAGTCATTAAAACATCTACAACATCACAGTTGTGTCCTTTCTCTGACAAAACATCTTGGGATTTCCTTTGAATATATATGGAATTAAGTGTGCAGTATATACAATATATAGCGGAAATTCCTGTGTCGCGTTTATTTTTCCTTTCAGTATATATAAACATTTTTAAAATCGGATGCTAAACAAGGAGAATGTGATCATGAAACCAATATGGATGGAAGCCGCCATTTTAAGAACTATGACATCATTCTGAATACATACAATTGTGAACGCTCGGCCAATCCCATCATTCTTCGGGATCTCGCCTCGTGTGTATCACAGTGCTTCGGTATGTTCAAAATCTTTACATTCTGTCAGCCGGAAGGCAACGGCACAGAAAATAGTGCACTGTTGCTATGTAAACAATATGGCCGCTAACCACACGTGTTGGTGTGTAATTTGCGTTGAGTGTTTTTAGCTCGACTGATCAGAGATCAGCAGAGCTTATGCCGTGGTGCGATGTCTGTCCGTCCGTCTGTAAAAACTTGTAGTGACTACTCCTCTGAAACTACTTGGCGGATTTTCGTGAAACTTTACAGGAATGTTGCTCTTATTGTCTTATTGATCCTAGCAAAATTTCAGATCTGCCAGAAATTTAAGATGGCCACCACAGCTAAAAATAGATTTTTAAAAAATAAGTTTGTAGCGACTACTTTTTGAAAACTATAAGTGATATTGATATGGGACTTTTTCTAAAGTGATCAGCATGACATGATGGTTATCCGAGTCAAACATTATTTTGATTCAACGTTAAACATGGCTGCCAGTGGCCATCTTTGTTTACATAGAGTTATATAATGAAAACTTGTAGCGACTATCCTCTGAAACTACTTAACGGATTTTCATGAAACTTCACAGGAATGTTTCTCTTGATGTCTAATTGATCCTAGCAAAATTTCAGGTCAGCTGGAAATTCAAGATGGCCGCCATGGCTAAAAATAGATTTTCAAAATACAATTTTGTAGCGACTACTTCTTGAAAACTATAAGTGATATTGATATGGGACTTTTTCTAAAATGATCAGCATGACATGATGTTGGTCCTTGTCAAAAATCGTTTTGATTCGATGTTAAACATGGCCGTCAGCGGCCATCTTTGTTTACATAGAGTTATATAATGAAAACTTGTAGCGACTACTTCTCTGAAACTACTTGACGAATTTTCATGAAACTTCACAGGAATGTTGCTCTTGATGTCTAATTGATCCCAGCAAAATTTCAGGTCGGCAGGAAATTCAAGATGGCCGCCACGGCTAAAAATAATTTTTCAAAAAACAAGTTTGTAGCGACTACTTCCTGAAATCAGAATCAATCAGTAGAGCTTCAAGGTCATTGACCTCTTGTTTATAATGCAGATGAAGGTCTTATCACTGCTTTTATGTAAATAAACTATTGATGGAGCAATCGGATGAATAACATTGCAACATCTGGATGATAACTTTGATTTTGAATGTAAATTTGTTTTGGCGTAGTTGGCGGGAATCAAAGGCACAAGTAGCGGGACTACTCCTCTGAAACTACTTGATGGATGTTCTTGAAACTATACAGGAAGGTTGCTCTTGGTGTCTAGTTGATCCTAGAAAAATTTCAGGCTGGCCGGAAATTAAAAATGTCCGCCACGGCTAAAAATAGATTTAAAATAAATAAATTTGTAGCGACTACTTCTTGAAAACTGCAAGTGATATTGATATGGGACATTTTCTAAAATGATCAGCATGACATGATGTTGATCCTTGCCGAAATGTATTTCGATGCGACTTTAAACATGGCCGCTAGTGGCCATCTTTTTTTACATAGATTTATATAATAAAAACTTGTAGCGACTATCCTCTGAAACTACTTAACGAATTTTTATGAAACTTCACAGGAGTGTTGCTCTTGATGTCTAATTGATCCCAGAATTTTTTTAGGTCGGCCGGAAATTCAAGATGGCCGCCATGGCTAAAAACAGATTTTTTTTAAAAAAGTTTGTAGCGACTACTTCTTGAAAACTGTAAGTGATATTGATATGGGACTTTTTCTAAAATGATCAGCATGACATGATGTTGAATATCCTTGTCGAAAATTATTTTGAATCAAAATTAAACCTGGGCACCAGTGGCCATCATTGTTTACATAGAGTTTGTATAGTAAAAATTTGTAGTGACTACTCCTCTGAAACTACTAGACGCATTTTCATGAAACTTCACAGGAATGTTGCTCTTGATATCTAGTTAATCCTAGCACAATTTTAGGTCGGCTGGAAATTCAAGATGGCCACCAAGGCTAAACATAGATATTTAAAAACAAGTTTGTAGCGACTACTTCTTGAAAACTGTAAGTGATATTGATATTGGACTTTTTCTGAAATGATCAGCATGACAAGATGTTGATCCTTGTCGAAAATTATTTTGATTTGACATTAAACAAAAAACTACTTGACAGATTTTTATGAAACTTCACAGGAATGCTGACCTAGCTATCAAAATCTATCAGTAGAGCTTCAAGGTCATTGACCTCTTGTTGTTGTTTTTTTTTTTAATTATTTTTTTTTTTTTTTTTATTTATTTTTTTTTTTTTAAAAATTCCCCTTTGTTCGATCAGTTTTACATAAGAGTTATAGGGAAGAACTTCAAAAATCTTCTCTGAAATTACAAGAGATAAGGCCGACAATAAAAAATTGTTGGTTTGCTGTTTCCCTACCTACCCACCAAAAAAAAAGGCCCTACCCAAAACATTTTATAGCAATTCTTCAACAAATTTCTTTTACTGTTTTTAGTCTATTTTTCCTTAATTTTTTACGTTTTTTACTGTCTTTGGCAAAAAAAACAATTCACCTACCTACCTACCCACTTATAAAATCCTGGGTCGGGAAACAGCAAACAAATATATTTTTAAGGATGTCCTAAATGTTTAATTTTATTTAATATCAGCTTTTGGATTCTCTACCAAGTTTGTTCAAATGGTGAACCTGGGGTCAAATTTGCACCCCGCCCCGGGGTATCCAGTAGAACGATACAGGGCCTATTGTTTTTAATATACAAGTATGTTGGGATGTTTCTATATTTAAACCTAAATAACAATATTAATTTAAAATTATTTTTGTTAATTACCTCCCTTTATTGAATGAATATTAAGATTAAATTTGGCATGTTCATGCCTGTTAGGCGCCATATAACGTTTTCATGTGTTGGTGCGCTTTAAAACCCCAATTCAATTGATTCTATAAAAAACAATATATGATTTATTTTCATTCTTTAAAACTCAAACTATTGAATAATTGTGACATATGGGATACATTATTTTGGTGAAGAATATGTAAATTAAGCAACCCATGTGAAAGCTAAATGTAAAATACCTACATATATATAAGGATAATATATATAACGGTAGTGCCGTGGTGTAATGGTTATAATTGCGGCGTAGTAACCCAGGGATCGCGCGTTCAATCCCAGCCAAGACCGAATTTGGGTTAATTATCGACATATTTCAAAAGTATTTCCTACCTTACCAGTCTTTCTACTTTAAAACCGAGGTCTGCTCGCTAAAATGCCTAGTGCAATACAGCGAGGATAAATAAACGCTTAAACGCATAAGGATTTTTTATACACTATGTATATGTGAAAACTCACTAAAAATTGCTTGGCTTCCATAACTCAAAAACAGCTGGCACTCAAAACTTGGCAGTAATGTTTGTGTCATGGTTGTTGAAGGGGGGCATATATGTTTTATAAAGATCTCTTGTTATTTCCTGTTTCTGTCTATATATTAAGAGAAAGAAAAAGAGGTACTTGTTATATTTGCTCAGTATATAAGCAAATTTCAGCTTGTGAACGCCATAAAATTTGTAAATACTTTCAAATTCACCAAATCCGTCTGAAGGTTTATTATACCTTCGCTTTCTTAAAGTGTAGTGTGGGCTATATAGGAATCGCGTTGTCCGTACCGTAATGTTCCGTCGCGTCCCTTCAGGACTCGCAACACTATCTCCCTTAAATGCTCGTGCCCTACAGATAGAGGTAGATAAAAAAAAATCCGCTTTTCTACATTTTACAGGACTTTCCATTGCAAACATTATAAGAATCTGTCATGGGTATCCGGTGAAGATAGGGAATTCCAACCCGAGGTATAAGTGTTTTTATCGGAACCGAGGCTCCGTATGCAAGAATGATTTTTCTTGCATACCTGACAGGGATATCCGTCATTTTACCGGGGCTAGATATTTCCATCTCACCCAAGGGTCGAGATAAAATTCACGCGCGCCAACATCCGGTATGCAGGAAAACATGCAAAACATTAGTAGCTGGCGGCGTCAACGCACAACATGTCTCTGATATGCAAGAAAAAGAATCTATCATGGGTATTCGGTTTATATAGGGAATTCCAACCCTCGGTATAAGTGTTTTAATCGGAACCTCGGCAGAGCTCGGTTCCGATAAAAACACGTATACCTCGGCTTGGAATTCCACATCATCACCGGATACCCATGAAAGATTCTTATAATCCTTACCGGCTTCTAAATCTACAGCATTTCAGGAAGAGATCACAGAAAAAACAACATGTTGATATAAGATTTCTAGCTATTTCTGCCTCATTTTAGACATCGTGGGTCTAATGACCACGGGGTTGTATTTTTGTCATGATTACGCTAAATTTTGATAGGTGTCACGCAAACATTTAAACAATTTCAATCTGGTAAATATTTGCTAACTGTGTTTTAAATTGCAGATATTGGATCAATAAAGAATGTAAGCATAAATACATGTACATTTATTTATCTCTATGCCACGAACAAAAACATTAATGATTACAATGGGACCCTATGGACTATTAAGTGTGGTGTGGGTCGTTCACGTAACACATCGTTGTCCCGTCGCGTCGCGTCCCAAACACATTTGCATTGCATTCATCAAACAGTTGTGAATTGGTTGTTCCATAGACATAGATGTATTGCTGTCTATGGTTGTTCACATACTACAACTGATGACCTTATGTCCCTTTACATCACCCGTTGTTGATTGCCTAATTTATTATAGAAATATGGCCCTTTCTTTGACTTAAAATTTAAACGGGGGTATTCATCACTTTCAGTGATATTTCTAGTTTTAATAAGACATCAAATAACAAAATTAGTACATATGTTGTGGAGTTGCTAGCCCTTGATTGTGCTAAAATAAGGAAATTTAAGATCGTGAACGTGATAACTTACAGTAAACCTTCCGGATTTTCACCAAACTTAATACGAAGGTTTGGTTCAATATGTTGATGTCCTGTATCACACACACACACATACACACGCTCCGTGTATTTATGAGATAACTCCGTGCATTTATGAGATAATGTTTAAAATATAATGAATTGTTTGTATTGGCATTATTGTGTAGGTGTTATTCTAAGTGGCACTATAAACCTATTGTGTTCTTTGAAAAAATGAAATTGGCGCTGCATGAATTTGGACCGCCCTTTAAAAGATGACAATATGATACGGACATCGCGTGACCAAGCCGTATATTCGGGATGGCACGATGGGTGCAAGCGTGCACTATTACTCCGATCTTGAACATCCTGTTGTTATTTGGTACAATACGCCGGGCCACAAGAAAGTAGTTTGAATTATATTTGGTACCGCCCTTCTTAAGACAATATGCCGACATGACTTTTAAATGATACAGGCACCGCAGGCGATCACCCTGTATATTTAGTATGACATGTGTGACTTAGGGGTGCATGCGTGCAGTAAAACAACAGCCATATTCCTCAAATCGTGAGCATCCTGTTATTTGGCATAACACGCTGGACCACAAGACAATTCCTTTCTTCTTAGGACGACAATCTGCCGACATGACTTTGAAATGATACGGGCTGATCGCCTGTATATTCGGTATGACATATGTGACAAGGGTGCATGCGTGCAATAAAAACAACAATATTCCGCCGATCATGAACATCCTGTTATTTGGCAAGCTGGACCACAAGACAAAACTTTGAGTTCTATTTGATACCGTCCTGTTATTTGGCACATCAGCTGCACCCGATATGCCGACATGGCTTTGAAATGATACGGGCACCGCGGGCGATCACCCTGTATATTCGGTATGACGTATTTCACTTAGGGGTGCAATAAAACAACAGCAATATTCCAACCATCACGAACATCATGTTATTTGACACAACAGCTGCACCCGATATGCCGACATGGCTTTGAAATGATACGGGCACCACGGGCGATCACCCAGTATATTCGGTATGTCATATGACTTAGAGGAGCAATAAAACAACAGCAATATTCCACCGATCTAACCAGAATTTTCACAGAACATTCTCTTATATGGCATTCAAGCTAAAACCAAAAGTTAACACAACTTTAAACTATATCTTGAGGAGACAAAATGACTGAACGATTCTGGCACCGCTCCTGACCACAATGTATATCATCAGTATATGCGGTCTGAAGCGTGCAATAAAACAACAACCGTTCAATTTTGATAAAGGAACAATATAAAAGTCCACCATAAACGAATATCCCGTTTATTTAGCATAACACATGGGGATGTAATCATAGTTTAATTAAATAAAAGAACAACCGACCGACATCAAGTCGATCATGTTTTTGTCCACAGTTTTTTATTACACATTTAGATAAAATGCAAAACTGATTGTATCTAAAAATATAAATAAAGTATTTATGCATGGTCCCAACATTTTGCCCGTCTAAGTAAAAGCTGGGACGAAAATTGAAGCTATATCGAGCTCTGGCAAAAGGCAATAACATGAGTTGTATCATAGGAATCGGACATATTGTATTTGCATGTAATAAACCAGATTGACTATCCACTACTAGTGTATTAAAATATATTTTTATATAAAATTATATACATGCGGGGACCTACATACTGTACTATGTTTACAATACGTCCGATTCCTATGGTTGTATACTTTCATTTCGCCGCACGCATCCCATCTTATCCTGCATTTTCAGCATTTACTTTCATAAATGTATACATACGTAATTAAATTACATGCAATTCATGCTAACCATGAACAAAACAAAATGATCTATTTTATAATAAAAATATAACATTAATTTGTTTTTAGAACAATCACATCACTACCACAGTCTATATTTTTTAACGACATCAGAAAAAAAATGATATGATTAATCCATAACCATATATATAATGGACTGTTCTTTCTTTAAATTAAGACCATTCAATGTATGTGAAAAATGTTTGTTTTTTGGATGACTGATCTGCAGCCGGACATTGTAAACCCTGATCAGCCTGCGAGTAATATCTCGGTTTACACTGGACACAAAGGCTATTATAGTCGTACTTAGCGGGTTAAGGATTAAACCTAAAACAGACATGCGTTTTAGAAAAAGAAAGACGGATATTTCAATGACCCAGATAACTTTTGTACTTTCACGAACTAATCACTTAAAACGATATTTTCATATTTGTCTACACAAGTAGATATGACCATTTGAAGGATCTTCGGAAACGGATATGGAAGCCGCCCATGATTGTGAGAATAATGACATCTCACGTATGGCATATCTAAAAATATGATAATTTATTGGAAAGAAAATCGCCGCAAAATGTATGAACAATAAGTATATTAAAGAGAATAATACAATGGATGACCGTTAAGGTTGTTGCATTCATTTGCAGTGATGTTCTTACTTCTGTTTATCCATGTGAAAGGTTGTCGACGAAACTATTCGTAATAACTAGGGTGAAAATCGTCATACAAAGCCCTGGTAATAGTTGCTGAGCTGCCGTTTTGCAAAACTCATGTTGTCCATGAACAGTGTCAATGTGTTGCCGATATAATATATTCTCTCTATTAATTATTTTATTGATTTTTACATGACAAAAAAAAGCAAGGACAACCAAAATCGATCACAAGACAATCACCAATATCCCTAAAGGTTAATATATCTAAATAAATTCAAACAGATGTGTCTACTGATACCCGGGACCGACAGCAGATTACCCGGATCCTGTTTGCTCAACACTTAAGGAAAGTGTTCAGATTTGACAGCAACGAGTTAATACCCGAGATAAGACGATAACCAAGGGATGACAGCTCTACAATCAGATACTTCTGGCATTACATGTATAACTACGACTCCGCGATCCACATGTCATGCAAGCAATTAGTTAGGGTAAACTAGAAGTGTCTGAACAGCGAGTTCCAGATGATAGTGGGAAACAAAAAATATTTAAATATTTTTTAATTGATCTTTCTGTTTAAAAGTATCTAGACGTCCGTAAAAAACACAACATATATCATAAATGTTAATAGAGATATTTTTGTTTAATTTCGAATTATTTTCTCAAGTCATGACACCCGTATGGATTTACGTTTAGCAGATCCAAAAGAAATTTTCTGAGTGGAATATATATATATATATATTGAAAATGTTCTCTAATCTCATATTCCCATTAAAAATAGATAAAATAAAATCGATGCATTTAAGGGGAAATGCGTTTTTTAAAAAAAAAATGGTATTTTTAAAAAATCGTTTAACCATCTTTGATTGCATTTTGTTCCTTGACGACAATTTATCGGTCTTCGTCGTATAAATTGCCTTTTTGCGTGAAATTACAGTTGATAAGGGCTACACATACTGTATTCTGTATTCTGATAACATTCTTGTATTTGTTGACGATGATGTTAAATATCCCACTCTTAAAAACTTCTTTTGGATCTGCTATACGAAAATCCATATGAGAAAATAATTCTAAATTAAACAAAAATATCACTGACTATTAACATTGAACGCCTGGCGATGCTATCTAAACTCCACATGTTCTTAGTTCATTCCAACCACACAAAAGTTATGAAATAATGGGCACGCGACAGGACCACGTCAAAAACGGGGTGCCGAACTTTACAAAAACAGATGTCCCGTTATAACACAACTGTGCAAATAGATTATGTATACAAGCCTGAACAATCGATACAATAACGGTTAATAAAGTTGTAACAAATTTGTGAATTGAAAGGAGTGTTTATAAAACACCTGCTTTAACATAATACCTATTCAATAAAATTCACATAATACGATGGAAAGTGTATTGTGTGTAAATATTGTTGTAACGTCCGAACGGCTTATATTCTGAAATGATGAAGGGTGGCAAACCTCAAAGTATACCCACAACTTTCTCAACGCGAACAAGTTTCAACAGTTCAATTGAGTTTCTAAGCCGGTTGTCATCACCTCTGAACCAATGGCATCGCAAGATCGGTGTCCATCAGTGTAATCGTAGATCAGTATTAAAAGTGTCAGACAACTAGCTTGGCATCAAAGCTGTATTGTGTTTTATTTATACTTAATTAGTCATGATTTTCGTTGTATATTACCGTTTGTTCAGAATTGTCCAATCTCTTTTACATCAGCTGTACTGCGATTTCTTGTTTGTTCTCAAAGGGAGATATAAATGTCATTTGAATTGGTCGTTAAAATACATTTGGAACAAATTTTCTGTTTCGATATTATGATTATGATTAGTGAAAAATCGTGTCAAAATTATAAATATTTGCGTGACACTCGGTGTATGCCTTCAACGACAATTATTGCCGACGTCAATTAAGATGTATCGATTTACTTTGAAGTTACCGATATTTATGATATCGATATGGAACATCTACGAACAGGGTGCATTAACGTCATTTGCATAATGTTGTTGCACGCAGCAATATTTCATTAAGGGCAATTCAATTTACCTTATGGTGTTTCTCTGCGTCAAAAGGAACTGCTTCTGAGAAAAACATCAGCAATTTCATACCATCAGCACAATGACACGAGGCATTTATAATGTATTCTGTTTAATCTAACTTGCTCTCCATTAACACATTTACATGTCAATCTTACTTTATTTGCAAAATGATTTAGAATGGCAAACATATTTCCATTATGCTGCATAATGAAAAGATAAACCTGTCAGAGGCTGATAAGCATTGCATTTATTTTCAATAGACAGTAGATTATTCACTCCGAAAACACACTATATATCATGTAGATCTATGTATATATGAAATATAATAGCGAATCATGTATATTGATATATAATAGAAAACATGATCATGCAATCTAAACGAGTTGTCATGTTTTCTCAAAATGTTAGCCTAAATATCGCTAAACACACACACACACACACACACACACACATAAATCATTTGGCGACCCATACACCTGTTTTTAAAACAGTGTTTAGCACACACATATAATTTAAAGTAGCTATCCCGCCAGCAACAGCCAACTTTTATAACATATGTAAAACATTTCTAAACGACAAGATATATATATATATATATATATAATTTACCTATTTTGAGAATCCAAACTCTTGACAAAATATATACGGTTTTAACCGTACATATACCCCATACCCCAAAACTGCAGCGTTTAAGGGTTACCAAGTCATAATTCATTTTACGTATATTCAATCAAGGGTATTTTACCCGTAAAAAAACGTATACTTTTTTTAATAATCGGCAGATTATTATATGGCCTGAATGGTTAGAGTTTGACAAACAATTTTTATTGTAATTTTGCCGTTATTTGTAGGGTTAGTTTCTCTTTAAGATTTTGAATGGTAGAGTTCGGAAAAACATATTTAACAATCGTACATATAGCGACAGGTAAAGGCAGACATGTGAAGGAAATTCTGATAGTAATAGTTGTTGTTGTTTTTTATATTTTACAGCCATGCAAAATGCTCACCGCGCGACAGCTGCATTTGTACAACAGGCTAATTGATGCACTGGAACGTCACTACAGGTGTATGGGTCCCCTGAAGGCAAAACTGATCATTCATTATTATTTAGTATCGTGCTTACCTAGATAAATTGACGGGTGATAATCATATAATTGGATTATTTTTAGATTATATCTTTGAACACCTTCATGTATTCTTGATTTATATTTATAATATGAAAAACTACAATAGTTTAAGTCGATAAAAAATATCTCAACTATCTAATTGTTGAAGTACTATTTCGGGACCGCTACCCTCATATAGTAACATATGATTATACTATTGTACACCGTTTCCTTTAATTCTAGAATGGTGTTTAGATGATTGTTCAATATAATTGTTTGGGGGCAGATATTGATGTCATATTAAAGCTGATTTACAGCTTTATTTAATTTTCTTAAATTTATGAGAAACACGGAAATGCCGGTAACGATTCCCATAATAGAAAATATTTCCAAATCGGTAACTTCAAAGCAACTGTGCAGATTGCAAGACAATCGGTGCAACTTCAAAAGACAGGTCCCGTTACTAAACCAATTATGGTGCATTTGTGGGTAATTTTGGCTATATTATTTGCCCCACATCACCTGTCGACCCCACAAAAGGGCGCTATAAATAATAAACTTAACGCTTATATAAATCTAATGAACTAACGGTCGATTCTTCGCACTTGAATCCCCTTTGATATGTGCGAACAGCCGTAACGGCGTAGGCACGGTCTTTTATATTTTTCCTAATTTACATAATTTGGTTATATTTATAACAAGAAGTTGCGAATTGTATTGATTTCATGCGCTCGTTATCATTGATCATAATTATAGAGCTACAGTGTACACAGATGTCATTGTGATATTTTCCTTGTATATCCTTGTTCTTTGTTTATTTTACAAATCTTACAATACTCATTCTTAGTGCATACAGAACAGAACAGAATAAATATTTTATTTAACTTGCACATACGTACATAGTTATATATATATACATAAATTGTCATGCATAATAAGTCAAGTGTTTTTAGACAAAAGTACATTTGCTATGAGCAATATTAATGTTGAATAACTGATACATGTTTCATAGATAGATTATCATCATTTACATTGTCTTGTAATATAAATGCTAATATATATTTTGAGTTTGATGTTATAAGTTAATAAAGATTATTATTATTATCTTATAATTTTTACGATGCCTTTTTTATGTTTGTATTTATTGTAAACCATGATGAGACATATAATAATTATATATATACCAATGTCTGCCAGTGACAATAATATGTTTATGTACATCGTACAGAAAATGTAGTTCAAAACAGTTCTAGCGGATGGCTAATACAAAATAGTGTGACACGTTCATCCGGTATTTTTTTGTAGGTATTTGGACACGATCGCTGTCCAATCTAAATCTGCTACTATGCTAACGGAAACTACTGCCATCGTTGTTTTATATAAAACGCATAACGGACATAACTAATCTCAGTGGTGAAACAACTTGGCAAGTTAGTTGTGGTTGGTGTGAATTGGGGACACGTGTGACATCTGTTCTGGCCATTCTTCTGGTCTTGTGTGTTTGTCAACTGAAAAACGATGAAAGCATTCTGCCTTTTTAAGGTTGTGTCAGCTGGTAGTCCAACATCCAATTTGACGATTTATCATCTCGTATATACAGAAAAAACGGGTAATAGCTTGTAAGAGACGGCGTCTGTTGTAGATATTGTTAAAATATCAAGGACTTGTTAAGTCTAACCACAGACATATTCATAAATTTGTTATTAGGTCTGTGGTCTAACGAAATTATTAAAGTAGCCATAGATATACAGGTACAGAGTATGTAGATCTCCCGCCAATATACAGGTACAGAGTATGTAGATCTCCCGCCAATATACGGGTACAGTGTATGTAGATCTCCCGCCAATATACAGGTACAAAGTATGTAGATCTCCCGCCAATATACTGGTACAGAGTATGTAGATCTCCCGCCAATATACAGGTACAGAGTATGTAGATCTCCCGCCAATATACAGGTACAGAGTATGTAGATGTCCCGCCAATATACAGGTACAGCGTATGTAGATCTCCCGCCAATATACAGGTACAGAGTATGTAGATGTCCCGCCAATATACAGGTACAGCGTATGTAGATCTCCCGCCAATATACGGGTACAGTGTATGTAGATCTCCCGCCAATATACAGGTACAAAGTATGTAGATCTCCCGCCAATATACGGGTACAGAGTATGTAGATCTGCCGCCAATATACAGGTACAGAGTATGAAGATGTCCCGCCAATATACAGGTACAGAGTATGTAGATCTCCCGCCAATATACAGGTACAGCGTATGTAGATGTCCCGCCAATATACAGGTACAGAGTATGTAGATGTCCCGCCAATATACAGGTACAGCGTATGTAGATGTCCCGCCAATATACAGGTACAGCGTATGTAGATGTCCCGCCAATATACAGGTACAGCGTATGTTGATCTCCCGCCAATATACAGGTACAGCGTATGTTGATCTTATTATTATATAACCTGAAAAAAGGATAGAGTTTTGATAAACTGTTTTGTAGTGTCATTTTGCCGTTATTTGGCGGGTTTGTTTCTTTAAAAGATCAAGGGCTTATAAAGTTAAAATATCAAGGACTTATAAAAGTCCAACAAACAAAAAAATACCGCCACAAAACTATTCCAGACACTTTGAAATAATGAGGGTTTTATATATAATAATGAATAAATTGTTCTTGTTGTTCTTCTATTTTTGTTGTAAAAATTATGCTTTTATCGAACAAAATCACATCTCTCTTTTTGGAAAATAAATGCCTTCATATTTGTAGAACATGTAATTATAATGAGTAGTTTTGCTTCTGTTTCTACAACACATGTTTTCTGATTATTCTGATGAACAGACGGGTAACGACGATGAAGGTTTACATCGTTCTGAACGAGCGTAACGAAGCTCGTATATAAATTATGTGTGTTGAACCATTCATTCATTATTGTTTGACACTTTACTTCCATGCATGGTTAACTGCGATGGGTGTTTAATTTCAATATTATTAATTAGGAGCATGTCGACATCTGCAAAACGCACTCTCTGAACATGACTGACAGTAGACTATTGGCGATTGATTGTGAATATAGTTCTGTTTCCCTATGCCATTTTCCCGAATTAAATAGCTAAATGACGTGTCCAAACATTGTAAAAAACAAAGAAAAAGTGGGGCGGCTCAATTAATGTATTCCCAAGTGTTTTCTATTATATATAAACCCTGGTATTCCCAGGACCCGTCTATGTATATGAGTCCCGGTATTCCCTAGAGTATCCAGTTTGTTCAAAAGAAGTCTGACTCCAGTGAAAAAAAGAGCGGTCTACATACATAGAGTAACGCATTATTTTCTCAAGAAGCGTTGTTCATAATTTGAAAGTTATTTCTTGTATATGAACTTTATATCCTAGACTAGCAAGTTCTCCCCCCTCTCTCTCTCTCTCTCTCTCTCTCTCTCTCTCACCTTTCCACACCCACCCCCTCACACACACATATCACATCACAATGTACCCATGTATTTAATAATATATTATGTACACATATTAATAGGATCTAGATGAATATTACCGGTTGAACACATACATTGTTCCAGAATTGCCGAACGATTACTTCAGGCGCCTGTCACGGTTCGCTCAGTCGGTGTAGTTTGATTGTGCCGACAATATATTCCGTGGCAACACTATTTGATTGTATATTTGGGGAAGGGGTACAGCCTTCTGAATGGATGCCGAAAGGAGAACTGAAAGAATATATCATAGATATATCATATATTTATCACAATATATATATATATAAGCGTCTATACGTCAACAGGCGTAAATGGCAAATGCCACGAAACGTTAACGAATATAATTACATAAACACATACATGAAGGCAATATTTATATTCTTACACACAATGAGAAATTATATGAAATGGTTTCTTATAACTGGGAAGGCAGAGGGGTAGAATCCCCTCAAATTCATTTTATCATTTTTTGTTCATGTTCATTAAAGGTCTTCATCATGATCCCTGCATTGTTTCAGGTGCTATCTCGCTCGCATCAAACGAGCAGTGGCGGAAAAACAATAACGTGGCTCCAGCGTAAATGGAGTTTCTACGATATAATTTGCAGCAACTCTGCAGTTCAGGGTGAGAAGGTTCTAGGCCCATTTTTCCATATTTTTATCTCGATGTACATGGAATATGAGCCTGGCATGTTCATGCTTGTTAGGCGCGTATAACCTTTTCATGTGTTGGTGCGCCTTAAAACCCCAATTCAATTCAATGAAAGAATATAACATAGATATATCATATATTTATCACAAAATATATATAACCTTCTATACGTCAACAGAGCGTAAATGGCAAATGCAACGAAGCATTGCAATTGATGTCGTATAGTCACAGGTGACGGGTTAGTAAAGTTAGTATACTGGACAATGATATCGGATAATGCACATATATGTATACTTACTCCCTGGTATAGGACAAAGACTGAAGACTAACTGGTCAAAAATAGATTACTTCCCTTAGATCGAAGCGGATAATATATCAAAAACAACATGCTGGATCAATGTATACTTTATTAATTATTCATGTAAGGTTCAAGCTGGGCTGATAATTAAAGTCATATAAAGCCCTGGTTCAAGATATTCGACCCTACGACACGCCCACGCCCAGACCTCCGAACAGTGTCAAATTCAGATTGCACCCAGATGCTTTACCAGATCAGCGCCGGTAGTGTTGACAGCAGATTGTGACAGCGAGTTTGATAAAATATTGTCTGTTCTCAGCTCTCAGCTGTGTCACGGTAGAAATAAACTTCTGTTTTATGTTTTTGTGGTCTCCCGTTGTGTCACAGCCGGAATGCATTACTGTGTTCCCCGTTCCATTGGTAACAAAAGACATGCATATGATACAGTGGTATCTGTTTTTTATCAGTGTTATGGTTCTGGATTCCCACTTTTTAATATGGCAACGTACTACAGACATGACAGACCTATAGTCGCACGCGCATGTCAAATCTGAGAGATTATGAGGGACTGAGGCTGTCCGTGTTGCTGTATGTCCGGAGTATTTGAAAGACAAGATAGTGTGGAACGAGGGCTTAGTTTGTTGTTTGATATGTAAAGAGAATGCATACATACATATAATTACAAATGTACATGGAGAAGAAGAATTGTTACTGGCAATCTATTACATAGTTTTTCATCATATAAAGGCACATTTAAAAATGTAATTTAAACACAATATACACATATTTCTGAACAGAACATTGTCCTGTTGACCTGAACTCCAAACATGCATAGTACATGAATATAAGTATTGCATTAATTAAATGCGTTTACATTTTCTGCATTTCATTTGTTTAACTAAATATTAAAGAGGCGATCAGGAAGAATAACGGGTGTCAATTCAAACACGAGTAAAACTTTCAAAATGTGTTTCAGTTGCACATTAAATGAACACGTGCATCAAATTTGACCTCAAATAATCGATTTAATTAGTGTTCTAATCGGGGAAACGACGACTCGGCTCTTGTTTGGGACTTGCATCATTATTATAAATTAATATGATGTTTTAAGGCTTTTTTTTGTGATCTAACTACATTTTTATTTAATAATGTGTGCAACTGCTAGTAATATTAACCCCATAGTAATTAATAATGATGATTTGACGAAAAAAATACACCGGTTCGTCTTGTTTATCAGTTCAAAGATTTTCATAAAAAGTAATTCAACCGAACTTAATATGTGCATATTTTACATGCATATTTCATTTGAAATTGAAGCACACTATGTGGGTTCCTCTTGTATTTTTATTGGACCAATTCATAATTTTGATAGAGCATCATTAAAAAAAGCTGACCAGTCAGTGACCAGAAATAAGACATACCAATAAATTCTGGTAGGTGACAAACTCGGTCTTTATCCTTGATGTTCAACCAAGTTTGCTGTTAGAATTAAGGTATCTACAGTACGATTCTTTTAAAATCCTGCATATGTCACACACATTCACGCAAACTGATTCAATATATGTATCTTTCAAAATCAAAATCTTGAAAGTTATTGTCTTTTTACTCTGCCAAAGATTTTATTTTACTATAGAACTTAAGGATAAAAACCGAGTAACACAAATGTTATCACCTTCTGAAAAAAATATAAAATCTCAACATCTCTGCAATGGAAAATTATGAATTACTCTTCCAGCCCTTTAACAATACAGTATGGGAAATTATTCCTTTGTCACGGCCAAACAACGAAAATATGAAAATTGACACCAAAGTCTAATCCGTCCATCAAACAAATTAATGGCGATTATAGCGCATATATCTATGTATGTCAAGACATCAATAAACGTAACGGAAAGCTTTGACATCCATCTCCTTCCGCTACCGGGACCACGTGTCACCCGTACCCTTAATACCCCGATACTTGTCCCCAAATAGCTGTCAAAATATCCTGGTTTGAAAAAAGGATTAAGATTATTATTAGACAAATTGGATTGTGATTGTTTTACAGGAAAACTGAAACGGCACCATTGTATATATGTGGTGTGAAGGGAAATAATAATATTGAATTGTTAAAGGTACTGGAGGCGATATTAAAGGGACACATGGCAATCTTAATGTTTAAAAAACTCGCGGTGTCCCGTTAGTTTTTCTACTTAACTTGCATTTGCCCAATCATTAACATTGATTATAAGAATAGTTTAACTCAAATTGTTTTCGCATATTATTAACTGTTGATTATATTGCACTAATAATATATGTAATACTATGGTAAAATAAGACGAAAACAAGGAGACTCAACATTTTATTTAAATTAAATGCAAGCAGGTTTAAAGTCAAAATGATATTGGATAAATAGTTCGAGACGCTAATTTCGATGTTTGATAAACACTTCAAAATTGCCATGTGTCCCTTCAAGGGATTTTAGGAGGAAAAAAAGTCAATGCAATTACAAACGAAACCCCTCATAATGTGCTTCAGTATCATATGAAAATTCATATACATTAAATTAAGCCGCATGTTAGCGTCGGTTTAATTATTGTTTATGATAATGTTTTGTATGGAAAACTCGCGACTCGGCTTGTTTTGCTAACTCGTAAATGTTAATTAAATGGGGTTTATATTGCTAACAGTTGTGATGGTTATTTCTTTATAGAATATACTTTATACAATAACAACTAGTCCGACTCGTCTAGTTGTTTGTCCGACTCGTCTAGTTGTTTGTCCGACTCGTCTAGTTGTTTGTCCTAGTTGTTTGTCCGACTCGTCTAGTTGTTTGTCCGACTCGTCTAGTTGTTTGTCCGACTCGTCTAGTTGTTTGTCCGACTCGTCTAGTTGTGTAGGGTGAACAACTTCAGGAACAATAAACAAAGGGCCCTTGTTAGTGCATAATGTACTTTGAATATGAAACACAAAACAATAATTTTCAAAATGTCTCTCCAATTTGTTCTGTAAAGTTGTACTGTAGAATATACAATGTACGTGTATTATTTCCTAATCATTGTCATTACTTTATACAAATATTCACACAAGAGTTCGCAGTTTATTGATACAAAGTGACAGGATGCATAAGCAATTATAACGGACATGTGCATTTATTTGGCGATATCTCCCTTATCAAATATATTATAACAGGTTAATGCGAAACGTGTGAGTCGTTAAGAGTGTATAACACCCGCTATCCTGATAAGTGTTGGCATTTTAGAAACGTGTAAGCTCGTGATAACTTGCTATGAAAAAATTGATTGGGATGATGAAGTTAGATTGAATAATAATGTGTGTTTAAGTTTTGATAGAAATAAAATGAAATTAAAACTGCATGCCTGTTTATGTAAACCGATATGTAATTGTGTGAAACCAGGACATTTTTATCCCAGGTGAAAATTATTCCCAACATACAATGCATTGACGGAACTAACCTATTTTGAGCAATAATAATAATAATAATAATAATAATAATAATAAAAAAAACATAAATAATAATACTTGCATTGTTTTTATTATAATTATTGTTAATATTATTATTAACAATAACAATAAGGTATAGTAGTAGTTAGTATTATGTCAAATTGCTTTCAATATAAATTACAAACGTTGGCCAGAAAAGGTTGTGTTTTTTATATTATACTATAAAAATTGTGTTTTTTATATTATACTATAAGACCCTGTCCAGAAATACTATAAAAACCCTGTCCAGAATAAAATAATATATGAATGTCTTTTTTTTTTTCTTTTTCTTATCGTTGTTTTTTGACGTGATGCAAAATAAACAGACAAAGAAACTCTTATTGAAACTGACGGTTCCAAAATCGATATCAGTTAATTTCAGTTTACGGCTAGTTTGATTTGTCTACATTTATGTTATCATTGTTCAAACAAGGCGAAGTATTTAATTACCACAGGGTCCCCGATTTTGGAACAGCTGGTGCTTATTAAGCTCCGCCTACCGTTATTCAAACAGAAAACTAATACCACATGATTGACAGTAAGCGTGCAAGGCACGCGTCGGCTTGTGACAAAGCTCATTGGATCAAAGAATCATCTTGGATGACTGGTTCCCGATAATTCAGTAGAACGTGCTAAGTGACGCTTTGTTAGCAAAGTAATATGGTGACACTGGATCCCTGTCGTCCATTGTTCGTGAACCGTTATAAAATCCGCTACATTTTTCGATATAGCACATTTTGAGTCCAGATGCCGTTATGATGAATTGACTGTAAAATTTAGGAAAAAGTACTGATATTGTACTAGAGTATAATATAATACAAAAACACGTTTATTTACTCAGAAGAATCAATCTGAAGGACAACAAGTGCATTTATGGATTTTTGTTATTAATAATTTATGCGCAACTGACATTAACCATTATGTGACTGCGTAAGCTCGCATTGCGCATGTAACATTGTTGACTCAGAAGCCTATTTCTGTGACGAACCATTAAGATTGCAGCAATAATCAATACTGTGACATTTTGTTTCTGCCAGCGTTCGTAGATTTATCGAACCGTCGGTGTCAAGCATGGTTCAGTGTGAGCTGATGCCGTTGCTACTGCAGGGCTGTGATGATTTTTGGACCTGGAGCAAGAAGGAAAAATCTCACGAGGTGAAGCTGGTAGGAAAACGCCATCAAACGGCACATTTCCATCCAAACTGGTCAAATGGAACCGCTGGTGTGAGGGGGACGAGATGTTTGAATTATGGAACTCATTACTGGGAAGTGAAAGTGTCGCAGAGATTGTTTGGAACGAGTATGATGTTTGGCATCGGTACGAAGGAGGCTCGAGTTCACGTAGACGCTTTCGTTAACTTGATCGGTGAGGATGATCAGAGCTGGGGGATGTCGCACAAAGGCGTGGCATGGCACGACGGCAAAGGCAGAACTGTTACTAAACCTTTCCGCGAGAACGAAGCAACCACCGTCGGGATGCTGTTCGATTGGAATAAAGGTACGCTCTCTTATTTCAAGGATGGAGAACCTCTGGGTGTGGCATTCTCAGGACTGAATCGTGTAGATCAGGAACTCTATCCTCTAGTTTGTTCAACAGCCGCCAAGACGGAAATGACACTCGGCCGACGACGACGGATGTACAATAGTCTGCAGGACCGTTGTCGCGCCGCCATTGTTGGTAAGCTACGAGGGGAGAAAGAAATAGACGCTCTGCCGCTGCCGACAAGAATGAGATCATTCTTAAAAGGCACGTTAACGTAGCCTACCGTGCTAGATGCACGTGTGAAGTGACATTATGGTGCAATACATATACTTTTTGATTTAAAGTATTTATCAATGATCAGTCTTTCAGAGTGCATGTGCAGGAATGGATCGGAATTTGCATGTTTGCTATTTATTTATTTATGTTTTTTGTAATTTTTGTACGAACGTTTGTTTAGAATCTGATCATAAACATATTTTATGATCGGTTTTATGATCATAATTTGTTATGTTTGTTTAATATTTCTAGAACTTCATATGTAAATTCAAAAAATTGATTTTCGTTCACACCGTTTAAATGTGGCTGTTTATTTTTATTTTTACAACAGTTTAACAGTAGCAATTTTAACTAACACAACGTTTTGCGCACTTACAAAAATGTTCTTCTATGTGTGTTTATCTCTAAAGTAAAAACAAAAGGACGGACAAAAGCTGTAACGGACATTTCGATTTTAATTCAAACCGGCATCAGCTGTTTCCCTTCATTTCTTTGTGTCAAGCTCCGGAAAACCGTTGCTTAGTTATGAATTAATTATATTGATAGAAGTCGTCTGCCGTTCTCTGAATTCAGCGCTTTTGTTGGAAAACGTGTGATCGATATCCATTCATCATTTTAGTCTGTTATTTGGTGCTCTATTGATTTCTCGGTCAGCACCTGGTACTTCTAATGTATGCTTTCTTCCGAAATTAAATACAGACAAAAGACAATGGGATTTTTTTAATTTTTGTACCCAGCAAATGTCAGTTAAAATTTAAATAGTACAATGAAGTTAAGTGTTTTAATTTTGATCGTATGAACTAGTTAGAAATAATTTAAACAAAAAAGAAACTGATTTGTTTAGTGTATATGAGCGAATGTTGTTCTGAATACATATATTTATATGGTTCATATGTAATTAATGTTAATTATTTATTAACGAACAGCTGTATATACTGCTCGTTTGGATGAGAACCCTCTAGTCATATTTTATATCTGTAAATATCTGTAAATATTTGTAAATACAGTGCAAACAGCACAGCATGGTGCTATAACGATCTTATAGTAACGGTTATAGACTGTGTTGATGTTGTAATAAACATTAATTTATGTATTTTAATATGCTATATTTTATTTTAAATGTAAACATATATTTCAAGAAAGAAAAAATCTCCTTTATGTAACAAAAGCATTACCTAAATTTGTCAAAGTTTACATTTCTAAAGAAAGAAAAACATCTATTCACAAATGTTCATATTTTCCAAATTTGAGTGGACATATCTTGCTTTTGTATCAAACTGACATAAATTTCATATATGGCAATAAATTTCCTGAAAATATAACACAAGAATTCTCGTGTCCCAGTTGAAATGCTGCAGCTCGCGCAGGTTAAGTAGTATAGACTTTGTTTGTAAATATATTAACTGTTATTTATTTTGAAAATGATTAACTATGTAACATGGACGTCCATGCGGGCCAAATCGTGCAATATCTTACACGAGGGGGTGTACTCAGGGTCGTCGTACCCTGTAGCTACTTCTCTCGGTGTAATTTGTAAATACTTAGATTTTAGTAAATTAATTTATAAAGTTTTATCAATAATTATAACACCATGTGCAATTTTATAGTGTATATACTTAAATAATAATCAGAAAGCGCTAAAACAAAAGTTAGTTTCATCATTCTTGATTGAAGTAAGGCCTTGCCTAGCCTCATTCGTAGATCTCGTTCCAATTGTACGAACGGTTAATCAACGTGTCAACTGACTTTTGTTTTTCGTTTTCAAGTTGGAGGATCGAGTCTCAAGGTGTACAAAGTATTAGTGCAATGTAGACGTAGTGACATGTGGGTCAATGTTTTATTTGTAACATGTGTGTCCTGCAACATCTGCTGCTGTATAGTTATGTATAATTATGTATAATGTGTAATACATTGCAGCTATCAATGTATATTATTTTCAAATCGCAATTGTCCATTATAACGATATATGGAGCGATTATTGAATGTATTTATATGCTTTTTATATGTTCAAAAGTGCTTAGCACAAGTAATACATATTACAGTTAGCTCAGCCGGTGCTAAACGACCGGAACACGACTTCATTATACTCAGATATTTTCATTGTTTTAATCATGTTTATTTACACGCACTTGCAGTTATATGCATTTAATGTTCTAATTGACAAAACCTATTACACGGAAATAATATAGTTGTGTATACATATGTATATAGTTGTGTATGCATATGTATATAGTTGTGTATACATATGTATATAGTTGTGTATACATATGTATATAGTTGTGTATACATATGTATATAGTTGTGTATACATATGTATATAGTTGTGTATGCATATGTATATAGTTGTGTATACATATGTATATAGTTGTGTATACATATGTATATAATTGTGTATACATACATATGTATATAGTTGTGTATACATATGCATATAGTTGTGTATACATATGTATATAGTTGTGTATACATATGTATTTAGTTGTGTATACATATGTATATAGTTGTGTATACATATGTATATAGTTGTGTATTCATATGTATATCTTACTTAAGTTGTACTACTCAAAGTTTGCTAAGCATCAAGATTTCAGTTACACATTTTAAGGTGGCTGGTTTTAACAACAGCATAAAACTCAACATAATTAATAATGATTAATTATGATTTACAAATCGATTGATTGCATTTTATCATTCTGTAATATACTCATCAGATTTTTACTTAAAGGGGTTGATGCACTAACATATTTATTTAAAAGGGCTCTGAAAAACTTTTAAAAAGCTGAAAGAATTATCAAAATGCCATGAAAAATAAAGGAGATACCATATATGCAAAAATAAGCCGAACATGGTTTGGTGCTTAGTATACTTTGATTAGTATATAAACAAATCATTCATCAGCTATATAATTGTGTTAGTATTGCTAACAATACATTAATCATCATAGATAAATTAATTTATGTTAATATATAGAAAGTGCTGTATATTCTAGAAATATAATAGACTAACAGTTATATTTAAAGTTTGTGTAATTTGTTATTTTTTGTATAATTTTGTATGCTTTAAGTTCATGCCTGCATCTTGATGCATATTTTGAATGTCACGGACACGAAATCCAGTGTTTATAAATAATTATGTCGGGAATAAATGGTCAGTTGTTTAAAGAATATTTGCTTAAATGGCGAAAAGCTTATCATTTCAACTTAAAGGTGCGAAGTTTATTTTCGAATTTGATAAGCAAAACTGGAATACCTGTATAAAGAAGTATATATTTCATTATTTGGCGTTTCATTTTGGTTGAGCAAACAAATTTTTATCTATTTATCTATTTACGAAATATCCAACTGCTTAAAAGTCATTAAACTGTTGTTCTCGTTACTATGTTGTAACATTTAAATAAGCAAATCGTTTAGTGGGGACACTATATTATCCTGTGGTGAACTTTGATGCGCACAATCGTATATTGAAAACAGGCTAGTCACCTTTAAGTACGAAATGAATGCTTAGACTGCATGCAGTTGATTGAGTGTGTATATATAATCCTAGCAATGTATTAATTAGAAAATTTGACAAACGAATGTATGAGTGTTCGAACGGCGAACAAATGTGTAGACAAATGTTTATTGTGCAAGCGGTGAACAAATGAGTGGACGAGCAAATGAGTGAGCGAGTAATAACAGGTATAATCTATGAGTCATTTACATTTTGTATTTGTGTCTATAAAAACAACATTAAATATAAAGCGAGTATATGAACAAAGTTATGTGAATAAAAATGAATAGAATTATCTCTAGTTGCTTATTATGTATCTTACTTAATACAATGCATTAACATTAAGATTGACTGTGTAGCTTTCTATCTGGAAGAATTGTGGGTGTCAAACTCAATACGAATACAACCATCGTAATGTGTTTCAGTTGCACGTGCACTAAACTAATCCCCATTATACGGAGTACTCAAATGCCAAATTGTCGGAACCAATCAGATTTATTCCGTAGTAGTTTCGTATAATATTTCTTGAAATATTTTAACATTGTATGGTTTAAAAAATGTTGCCTTTGTGAAAGGCTCGAGCCCTGAACCTTCGGTTCAGTAGACACTTAGTTAACGACACTCTAACCAATAGTATATATCTGCAATCTGACTGGATCCGATAATTTGGCATGTGAGCGATGTTCACAGAACGTGAAGAATTTGTGTGATTTTTAACAGAAACGTATTTTGCACACTTGTGTAAAGAAAGTTTCAGACCCTTGGTTTGTAATCACTTTCCCATCACAACCACGAGTTTGAGCCCCGCTGTGGTCAAAACGTTTCACGTCTGGAAACTGTCTGGGTTGTGGGACTACCTTGGTATGGTCTAAATGCCCCACAGACTGCTTCACTGCGCATGTTCGTTGCAAACAGGGTCCTTCTATGACGTTATTTAGATCAGACAACACCAATTACCAACCAATCAGTGGGCAGGAAAGAAGTTCCAGGGAAATGCGGAGCTATTACACAGAATCTCTTAATTTTGATTGGTTGGCTAGGTAAACAAACCAAACAATCCTGCTAAAAAACAAAAACATACATTTGTGCAATGTATTCATAATTTGTTGCATAATCAAACAAATAAGTATATTTTGCATTTTCCTCATTGTTTCTATATGCAAGTAGGTGTGTCATCACCATCCGACACAAACAGCTTTTTCAAAACATACTCAATGTATGGTTTGTGTATGCTTTTTTGATAAAACTAAGATAGGTCTTTCAAAAGAAGTAAGCAAAAATATAGCTTCTTATATCAGGGAACTCAGTACAGAGCTTAGCGCTATAATGTACGTCTATGGAAAATGAATTGGTGTAGTATGACCATATAAGTTGATAATACGTAAAGCGCATTTCAATTACGATCATGACCAAGCGTCTGATCTACGTTCTATAAAAAGATCTAGAATAGTGTGCTTCACTGCGCATGTCAAAATGCATGTGTTTGGGGTGTGGGGTGGCATTTTCGAAATTTTCCAGGGTGACTAGTGTATTTTCCTCTTTTTTTTCTTCATGTGAGGTGGTTTTAAGAGAATGGGGGTAAAGAAGATATTATAAGGAGGGGATAAAGCACCGATTTCAGGAGAATATTTTAAAAATAATCTACCGAGGGGTTATTCTGTAGATTTTCTGGAGGTGAATTCTTTTTTTCAGGGTGTTGCTATTTTGTTGGTGTGACTGTTTTTTAATCCGGTGAGGCTGGGGTCGGAGAGGGGAAGTTCTGGGTGTGTGTGGGATGGGAATGCATTTTAAAAAAAGTGGAAGTAAGAAAGGGATTTCCAGAGGACTAATGTAGTCTTTTTAGCTCTACTGACCAAAGATCAGCAGAGCTTATGCCGTGGTGGGGTGTCCGCCGTCCGTCCGTCGTCCGTCCGTCCGCCCGTCTGTAAACTTTGTTTGTAGCGACTACTCGTCTGAAACTACTTGATGGATTTTCATGAAACTACAGAAATGTTGCCCATGATGTCTAGTTGATCCTAGCAAAAAAATCATGTTGATGTGATATCCAAGATGGCCGCCACGGCTAAAAATAGATTAAAAAAAACAAATTTGTAAGGACTACTTCTTGAAACTATAAGGATATTGATATTGGACTTTTTCTAAAATGATCAGCATGAACTGATGTTGGACCATGTTGAAAATCGTTTTGATTCAAAGTTAAACATGGCTGTCAGTGGCCATCTTTGTTTACATAGAGTTATATAGTAAACACTTGTAGCGACTACTCTTCTTAAACCACTTGACGGATTTTCATGAAATATCACAGGAATGTTGCTCTTGATGTCTAGTTGATCCTAGCAAAATTTCATGTTGGCCGGAAATTCAAGATGACCGCCACGGAATTCCTAGATGGCCTCCACTGCTAAAAATAGATTTAAAAAAACAACAATTGTAGCGACTGCTTCTTGAAAACTATAAGTAGATATTGATATGGGACTTTTTCTAAAATGATGGTGTTGATTCTTTTCGAAAATTATTTTGATTTCACGTTAAACATGGCGACCAGCGGAACATCTTTGTTTACGTAGAGTTATATAGTTAAACTTGTAGCGAGCCGACTACTCCTCTGAAACTACATGACGAATTTTCATGAAACTTCACATGAATGTTGCTCCTGATGTCTAATTGATCCTAGCAAAATTCCAGGTGGGCTGGACATTCAAGATGGCCGCCACGGCTAAAAATATATTTAAAAAAAACAAGTTTGTAGCGACTACTTTTTTAAAACTATAAGTGATATTGATATGGGACTTTTTATAAAATGATCATCATGACATGATGTTGATCTTGTTGAAAATCATTTTGATTCGACGTGAAACATGGCCGCCAGCGGCCATCTTTGTTTACATAGAGTTATATAGTAAAAAGTTTTAGCGACTACTCTTCTGAACTTACTTGGCGGATTTTCATGAAACTTCACAGGAATGTTGCTCTTGATGTCTTATTGATCCTAGCAAAGTTTGTGGCCGCCACGGCTTAAAATATATTTTTTGAGGAAAAAAAAATGTTTGTCGCGACTACTTCTTGAAAACTATAAATGATATTGATATGGGACTTCTTCTAACATGATCAGCATGACATGATGTTGATCCTTGTCGAAAATAATTTTGAGTCGACATTAAACATGGCTGCCAGCGGCCATCTTTGTTCACATAGAGTTATATAGTAAAAACTTGTAGCGACTACAATTTGACGGATTTTCATGAAAGTTCACAGCAATGTTGCTCCTGATGTCTAATTGATCCTAGCAAAATTTCAGGTCGGCCGGAAATTCAAAAATATGTTTTAAAAAAAAATTTGTAGCTGCTACTACTTCTTGAAAACTATAAGCGATATTGATATGGGAGTTTTTCTAAAATGATCACCATGACATGATGTTGATCCTTGACGAAAATTATTTTTCTTAGCCAGCGGCCATCTTTGTTTACATAGAGTTATATAATAAAAAACTTGTAACGACTTGTCCTCTGAAACTACTTGACGGATGTTCATGAAACTTCGCAGGAATGTTGCTCTTGATGTCTAGTTGATCCTAGCAAAAGTTTAAGCCGGTCGAAAATCCAAGATGGCCGCCACGGCTAAAAATAGATTAAAAAAATTGTAGCGACTACTTCCTGAAAACTATAAGTGATATTGATATAGGACTTTCTCTAAAACGATCAGTATGACATGAGGTCGGGCATTGTCGAAACTCATTTTGATTCAACGTTAAACATGGCTGCCAGCGGCCATCTTTGTTTACATAGAGCTACATAGTAAACGTGTGTAGCGACTACTCCTCTGAAACGACTTGACGGATTTTCATGAAACTTCACGGGAATGTTGCTCGTGATATCAAGTTTATCCTAGCAAAATTTCAGGTCGGCTAAAAATTTAATATGGCCGCCACGCCTAAAATTAGATTTTTAAAAAACAAATTTGTAGCGACTACTTCTTGAAAACTATAAATAATAGTTGATATGGGACTTTTTCTAAAATGATCAGCATGACATGATGTTGGTCCCTGTTGAAAATTATTTTGACTCGACATTAAACATTGCTGCCACGGCCATCTTTGTTTACATAGAGTTGTATATTAAAAACTTGTAACGACTACTCCTCTGAAACTACTCGACAGATTTTCATGAAACTTCACAGGAATGTTGATCTAGCTATCAAATATCAATAGAGCTTCAAGGTCATTGACCTCTTGTGTAGATTTCAAGGTCATTGACCTCTTGTGTATATTACCCACGTGGCAGGACCTGCAGCAAGGCTTTTCCATACTTCACGAAAATAGCTATTAATTAAAATTTATGTGAAAAATGCGTTTTGGCTACATTTTTTCATCTTTTTAGGGTATTTTACGTGAGTGGAAAATGTCTTTTCATGGTACAGGATAAATAAATAGTAAACGCAAAGTTATATGAAAAATGTGTTAACATTCTGAGAAGAATGCGGCCGGATTCTTCACACTTGTGAAGAATGCATTCTGTGAAAAATGAGGTCCAACAGAGTGATCTCTAAAAGTCCGATCGATTTATTATTAATGAAATAGTTCGGTCTGGAAAAGTTGACAACTCAGCAAGGGTGTGATGCATAAATAATTATACTGCTTGAAGGAGTTATTTATCTTTGTAAAATTTTATTGATTCATGAGTACAACGCCTGCAACAAAAAACTCAATGAGTCGTCGTCGAGTTTTCCAGAACAAACATTTACATAAATAATAATTAAACCGAGGATAGCTTGCAGCATGTGCACATTTTGTTTGAACCTGAAACATGCACGATGGTTTTGCATTTGTGTAGGCGCCAATCATTCCCAGTTGTGTTAGTTTGAATGGTGTTTTACGTCATTTTAGCACATGTTAGGCCATATATGAAGGTCCATTTTTTACTTTTGTGGTAAGGGCAGACCACCCCATTTTTCCTGGATATAACCAGTACAGTATACTTCTCGACATCCGTTAAAATCTTCTTTTCTTTCGAGCTCCCAGTGTGATTCGAAACGCACAAATGCTCTTAGAGATTGCTGTATGTCAATAATCACCGTCACAGATATTATAAAGCATATATAGTGCAATACAGTCATTACACTGTATGTTTCACATACACACAACCTAAGGCTTACAATATACACAAATATATACAAGATAACGGTACATATGACGGCCATAAAGCGGTGAAAAATAAACACACAATGCTAGAGCAGAGTAACCATAAAACGACGACACACAGTCATTACTTAGAGCAAAACAAATAAAAGAACTCAAAATCTAAATCTTTTTCAATATCAATAATCTAAGACTATATATACTGTACAACCCATGTTTCGGCTTTTCAACCGACTCAAAAATAACAAATAGGTGCATGCCTTAAAATGCATTTTTACAAAACACTCTTAAACATACCATTTAGACCGTGAGTCATACACTTTTTTGTTACCATCTCAAGGGACAAATTCTTACTAGTACCATGTTATTGAGTACCTTGTAGAGAAACAAAAAATCCATGATAGCAGTGTGAACAGGGTAGCTGATTCCTGTTATTAGAGTTATCTCCCCCTTTTAAGCAAAACTCTTGTTTCTTTAAAAAATCGTTTTCGCTGAAAATAGAAAGGCTACAGTACAGATCTAATATTTTGCATATATTATACATTTAGGGTCCTCTACCAAGTATTTATAAAATGGTGACCCCAGGGTCAAATATGGCCCAGCCCCGGGGGTAACATTTATTCATACAGTTATCTAGGAAATCTTTAAAAATAAATAATTTTCCCTAAAACTGTAAGAGCTAGATTATGCATGAAGCATTAAGCTTATGGTCCACTAGCAAGTTTGTTAACATGTTGACCCTGGGGTCATATCTGGCTCCGCCCCAGGGGTCATATATTTACATAGAGTCATATAGAAACATCTTTAAAATCTCTTCTTTAAAAAAAACACAAGAGCCAGAGGTCTACTATTTTGCATATATTGTACAAGCTTATGGTTCTCTACCACTTTTGTTCAAATCGTGACTCTGTGTCCAACTATGGCCCGGTTCTGGGGTTAAAGTTTTACAAAGAGTTATATAGGAAAGTCCAAAAAAATATTCTTTTTCTGATACTACAAGAGCTAGAGGTCTAATACGATGCATGTAGCATAAGAGTATCGATCTCTACCAATTTATTTTGTTCAAATGGTGATCTTATGGTCACATTTCGCCCGGACCCGGGGGTCACTTACTTACATAGGGTTTATTGCTGTTATGTAGGAACGTCTATAATCATCTTCTCTGAAACTACAAGAGCTAGATGCGTAATAAGCTACATGTAGCTTAAGATTATTGTCCTGTACCAAATAATTTAAACGGTGTCCCTTGAATCAAGCCTGGAATCAAATTTGGCCCTGTCCCGGGTGTCACACGATAACACTGAATTATATAGGAAAACATATTCAAACAGCTTCTCTGATACTTCAAAAGCTAAATAATAGTTCGCATGTACCATAAGCTTATGATCCTCTACCTAGTTTGTTCAAATGGCGACAAGGGGGTCAAATATGGCCACTAAGGGGGTCGCAGTTTTACAGATTTATATGAAGAAATTGTTGTTTCTTAAAACAAGAGAAGACTTTGAGACAAGGCGAGTGGGTCTCTTGTTTATGGCTTGAAGTTGTACACTTTTCATAAAATCACTTCAAAAGTTTTAAGCGAACTGAAATATATAGAGAATGTGACTTTTGATAAGGTATTCCATTATGAAGACATAACCATGTTTACAAATCGCATATTGAATAAATCCACGAACTAAACTCACAAAGTAGACCACTGCATTTTCGACAAATTGCAAAAAGAACAGAAAGAAAAAGAAAAGGCATTTTACGGTTTAACTGTTGATTTTTAGGTGTTTGTTATACAAATTTTAAAATAACCCGCCAAATTACGACAAAATTATTACAATACAAAAACATTTTATCAAAACTCTATCCAGGCGTTCATCTCATATAATAATACATATGTGTCGCTTAAAGGTATATGTTTATTCATAGGTTTTTGTAATATCCGTAACTGAATAAGTCTAAAATGAATTATCCATTTATTTATTTTTTAGTCTGGCTGGTTAAAGCTTTTTATATTGTATCTATAGAGTTTTGATTCTCAAACGATGTAAATTATGTATATACCTCGTGGTCAGTAGGTTTAGAAACGATGTACATATGTTGTAAAATGTGGCTGTTGTTGGCGGGATAGCTACTTCTTTAACTGCAGTAGCACCTGTATGTCGGATATAGCTTTTAGAGTAAACATCAGTAAACTAACCGTGATCACAAAATGTAATCTATCTCGATGCACTGGGTACCGATTCTTATCTGGAAGCGTTGACTTTTTTTTTTATATCTTATTTGTATGTTATATTGTCACATTAAGTTATATTATTTAAACCAGATAATATGTACTGAGTATTCTTAATTGTCCTGTTTTATCCCAAGGCATTAATTGCCAAGTTTATCAAAACAGCAATGAGCTGGGCATATATAAGGCTTGCAGGCATATATTGCAACTCGACATACATGAACTTGATGCTAACTTGCTAGATAAGAGAGACCGTTGTGAACCCAGCTTCTTGGATATAACTTTTATGACGGATTAACATTTTAGTTGTATGTATTTTAATGCATACAGCCTGTTGATGCAGTGGATAGCACTGGGGATTTTGCCCCCCCCCCCCCCCCCCCCCCCCCCTCACACACATACACACACTCCCTCTCTCTCTCTCTCTCTCTTCATTGGCAATACACCTTCTTTTTTAGTAATAATCATTCCACTTGCACTTGCATACGCAAAAGTAGGGTTGATGTTTACTATCCTAGAACATCACAACCTATAATTAGATACATATCCTAAGCAAGTGATATTGTATTGCACCAATACTAACAAATAGTTGCCATGGTAAGTAGTTAGTACAGTGATCTGGGTATCACCCTAAAGATATTTCTTCGTCGACGCCGTGTGGTTTCCGGGCAAGAATATGACCACTGCATATCCAGATATAGGGGTAAAATTCCCCCGAATTCATGTTAATTTTGTCATTTTTGTTCATTATTTTCATCTGTATTGTTTCAGGTGCTACTTCAGTGGTGGCAGTGATCGTGGCTCCAGCGAAAAATGGAGTGTTTACTAGAGAATTTGCAGCAACTCAGCTGTTCTGCAGGTAAGAAGGTTCTAGGCACATTCTGCAAATGTTATCTAGATGTTAATGAAGAGTGAGCCGGGTCGAATGTTCATTCCTATTGGCGCCATATAACATGTTTGTGTTGGTGCGACGTAAAACCCCAATTCAAATCAATTCATCTTCGTTGTTTCATTTTTCAGTAACACAAAAATGGTTCTGCAAATGCATATACTACTATTTTTACATTTCATATGCAGAATTCTTCATTGTGTTGTATATGGGTGGGGTAATTCAGGTGTAACAATCCTTAAAATATTCATATATTGTAATTAAAAAGTATTAAAATAGACAACTTTTAAGATTTTGCATTGCAATATGCAATGTTTAATTCATGTATTTATGTGTAATACATAATCCAAATGAGTAATCATAATAAGTATTGCCATGACGCATACACCTAAAAAAGACTTTTGTTTAAACAAAAAACACGTTAAACCGCACATTACCTTTATCTAGAATCCTTTGGACTATGTGTCGTCTGTGCAATATATGTATATATCAGAACATGTTAATACTATTTATGTTGCAGTTACTTTGAGGAAGGCTTATACTTCCAGTTTGGCATGTGTCTCAACTTATCAGGCTTACTGAACACATATGTGCAATGCCATGAACATTGCTTAGTACTTAATTTCATCAATATATCATAACGATCCCTTATTCATATTATAATATTATTTAAATCATGAAGAAAGGTTGTAAATTACTGATTCTTACAAGTTTACACATGTATTGTAAAAAATATTAATTAAACTAAATGCATAAAAATGTGTCAATAGTGGGTGGGGTAAATTGACTTCTAATTTGAAGCAAAATAGAGATTTTAAACTGAATTCAGTACTAAAAAAGAGCTTATTTACGCTTTATGTAACACAATGAATTGCAAACGTAAGTGCATCTTTAAAAAGTACATCAGTAATTATTCACACAAGCATGACATTCAAAAATGAACATCAAAAACTTATATGAACGCGCTACAATGATAACCAATTAATGTTCGATTTTTTTTATATAAGCTACCTGTTCCAGATTGCTATCATGGAAAAATGTAATCTATATACATTGCTCTTTTCAAAAAGTGATGGTAGAATTTGTCCCTTGAGTTGGTAACAATATCGAAAATTTTGGGTCCTGGCTCAAGGCCTAATTAGCTTAACATTATTAAACAAGTATAAGTATTAGAAATCAAAGACTTCACATCCGTGGTTCTTGGATTTTATCAAACTCCATTCAAATATATATTATTAATCTACGTGTATATACCATAATTTATGAAGAGAAATAGCTAATATGTACATTTAGATACATTTACACGTTCGACTATAAATCTCCAAGCAACTATTTTATCTTGTTACAAAAAAAAATCCATAAAAGAACTTTATTGTATGACAAAACACAAAACTCGAAAGACAGTACTGTTGGTCTTCTTATGCAATTATTGTCTTAGATGTTTCCTGAGTTCTGTAGTTGTATTGTTAATTAGCTAAATCGTGTCCATTATTCTCATGTATTTTTGATAATAGTGTTTGTTAAAAAATAAAACGATTACCGAATTATATGCTATATATATTCTTGCATTTCGTTTCGTCAAGAGAAAGATCCCGGCATACGCATAACATACAATATCCAATGAGCTACATTGGCACTACATGCTATTTATTTATTCACTGATAAGAATATCGGCTTTTTGGCCATTCGAAACTTAAATATAATATTAAAGGGACATTGCAATAGTTTTTTTTTTATATAAATCATTTAAAATTGACGTCTCAATTCATTTATCCAGTATCAGTTTGGCTTTAAATCTGCTTGCATATAATTAAATACAAGTTTGAGACATCATTTTCTCTTCTTATTCTATGATAGAAATGTATTTATATTAGCGCAATATAATCAACAATAAGTAATTTGTTTATTTTTTTATTTTTTATTTGTTTTTTGTTTTTCGTATTTTGAAAAACACACACAATTAATAATTTGTCAAAATTAAATTACATACACTGTAAAATAAAATAAGAAACAAATGCTGACCCTTAAACCCCATCCCCTGTCGCTTCTGTTTTTATTGCATTTTTGGACTTTTCATATTTGTCATTTTTCACTGATGTATAGGCTCGGGCCAATATGGCCTAATAGTAGCTACACCGATGTTCAAGGTAACATCCAAGAATAACACTCTCACAACACTCAACTATTATTTCTTTTCTGTCAACTTTGTTATATTTGTTTACATGCATGCATTGAAACCACTATTGTGTATGACGATGAGCTGTGTACATGCTGAAGTCGAAATAAAATATATGTTCTGTTCTGTTCTGTTCTGTTCTTATGTTCAAGAATGAATGATGATCAAAACACGTCACCGATACAGAGCGTACACATGTCTTGAAAACTATCTAAAGTGTCAACTAAAATATGTTAATATTCAAAATCTATCATTATAGTGATAATTTTAAGATATTTTAAACAAACTATATCCCGATGCCAACGACTGCCTTATAATTCGGTAACCCGACTGCCAAATTTCCTTCATCTCCTTTACTACTGCGTGGAAAACTCTGAAATTTCACACTTGTGGTCTCCAATGGTTATAGATTTAAGCGGTAGTGTGAAACAAACTCAGAAGTATGCGCAAAGGGGCGAGTTTTGGCTTGAATGTGTGTAAATTGTGCTCGTCTATTTTCCACTGATAGGACTAAAAATCTATTGACATAATCTGCAAACAAATACGAACATCCTAGCATACGAAATGTTTTTAATATCAATCAATATGCATAGCTATAAGTAAAATAAAAATACCTACCATTTCTTCAACGCGTAAAAATCGGAACCGATTTGAAACAACGCCCGACTTGGTGATTGCCGGATATACGGTGAGAGTTAGCCTGGTTCCCTGGTTCCCTGACCTCCCACAATGCTTTGCACAGTAGTGCTACTGTGCAAAGCATTGTGGGAGGTCAGGGAACACAATGCAGTCGGAGGCCAGGGAACCAGGCTAAATGCTTTGCACACTAATGTGCAAAGGATTGTGGGAGGCCAGGGAACCAGGCTAGGTGAGAGTAGGCATACGGCCAAAATATTATTGAAGGTTTTAAATAAAACACTTGAAAAAGGCTGTCAGAATTATAAAAATCGGATGATAAACAATGAATATATGACCATCTGAAGGTGGTGTTCTAAAACAAACCCGGAGCGGCCATTTTGGGAAATATGAAATATGAAATATAGTTTTAAAATTAAGGTGAATAAATTATATAACGCAGATAAATAAATATTAAATAAAGCAACAACAAAATCAATAAAAAAAAAAGTCGTTGGAAATTAATGCAAACTCCTTTACTTGTCATAAAATGCATTTATAATATTACACTTTAGTATATTATTTTTTTATTAAGCTGCGCGTTTTATCCTCTACATCTCAGTTAATTAACGCATTTTCATATATGGTAATTTAGAACCGTGATGTCTAGTTCTCTAAATGGCGGCTTCCACATCCGTTTCAAAAGAACCTTCAAATACTCACATCTTTTTTGCTTGTCGTCCGATTTTGATAATTCTTTCACCCTTTTCGGAGGGTTTCAGAACTCTCGCTAATAACTAGGTTCACTAGATGCCTATACGCTTTTAAAGTTAAACGAAAACCCCGTCAGCCAATTTTAAAGTTTTCATGTCATCGAAGGGAGGCAACTAAGGTATAACTATTTTGAAATATTAATAGGAAAAGTAGTCTTTCGTCTTGGTCTTATTAACCAAAATTCATTTAAAAGAAAAAGAATATTTCTATGTCGTTCATGATGTTTAGTAACATCCGATAGATGGATATGCACTTTATTTTAAATAAAAAATAACGGATTTCCGTAAAAGGAATTAATTTTAGCCAAAATCTAATTTATTCTAATTATTCTAATTTTATTCTAATTCTAATTTTTACACGTTTCATATTACATTCCATTCTTTATATTACGATAGCCATCTATGACTGAAGTAATGTTACTGTAGGAGAAAACATACTTATATTTGCATTATTATTCAACGTTAATGCTTATTTCCTTCGCCGCGCATACCCACACCCCAACATCCACACACAACACACGCACACCCACATCACGCACGCATTCGGAGGTTATCAATAGAGGGCGGTGCATCATGAGATCGATCTCAGCCCAGACCTACTTGTGATCAAATCGGACATGGATATACTATGTAGATCTATGAATCGAATTTACACTTTTTCCCAACGGAACATTCATTCGGAAATTGACTAACTTACACAGTGTGAGTATAAGTCGAAATGTTGACTGGGGAATTGACACATACCAACCTTATTGTTAGGTTGAATATTGATTATGACTGTCGTCCTGCCAGTCGTAAGTAGGAATCAATTCAAAAACACAGACTTATGTTTTTATCGTGTTTGTCCATTTCAACCACTTTTTGTTTTTTGTTTTTCATATATTTTAAACGGACACATGGCAATCTTAAGTTGTATTCAAACTTTAAAATTTGCTCATCGATTTAGTTATCCTGCGTCATTTTGACTTTAAAACTGCTTCCATATAATTAAATAAAAACATTGAGATTTCTATTTTCTTCACTATTTTGCCCCGTTTGCTCACGGGGAAAAGAATACGGCCACTGCAGATACCTTTGGAGGGGTAGGCAGAGGGGTAGAATCCCCCCAAATTCATGTTCATTTTATCATTTTTTGTTCATGTTCATTAAAGGTCTTTAATTGTTTCAGGTGCTATCTCGCCCGCATCAAAAGAGCAGTGGCAGAAAAACAATAACGTGGCTCCAGCATAAATGGAGTTTCTACGATAGAATTTGCAGCAACTCTGCAGTTCAGGGTGAGAAGGTTCTAGGCCCATTTTCCATATTTTATCTCGATGTACATGGAAGATGAGCCTGGCATGTTCATGCCTTTTAGGCGCCATATAACCTTTTCATGTGTTGGTGCGCCTTAAAACCCCAATTCAATTCAATTCTTCACTATTTTACCAATTTGTTAATTATATTATTGGTGCAATATTATAAAAAGTTAGTAATATGTAAAAACAATTTGCTTTGAACTATTCTAACAATTCATATTAATGATTGAACAAATGCAAATTAAGAGAAAAACTAACGGGACGCCGTGAGTTTTTAAAAAAAATCCAGATTGCCGTGTGTCCATTTAATGCATTTGCCTCGCCTCTCACTGCTGCGTGATCGAATCCCACTGGCAGTTCGACTTGCGAGAAAGTGTCGATTCTTACGAATGGCGGGAGGTATATATAGTGCTGGTTCTACCCAGGAATACGTTGTCTCCACCACTAAAAACTCGACCGTCATACATAGCCTAGAATGTGATGAAAAATTACGGTAAATACCAAACAAACAAAGCCTCCAGAAGTCAGTATAATGGATTTAAATATCTTTAAAGAATCTAGTTCATGGTGCAATGCTTTATCGCAAATACGCTATATATACTGGGCAAAAATAAAAAGTATTACATTTCTTTCCTCTTTTTTTTTCGGGCAATAAAACAGGAACTTATTAATGACAAAAAATGAAAACAACGGCTCCAATTCTACAGTGTTATTGCTGAGAGAACTAGGAGAAGAGACATTAAAGGCAAATGCGATGCCAGCAAACCTGGCCATGCCAAAATGGACTTTCTTTTGGCGCCAAACTTCGACACAAGACCGCAAGTATCACTTTTCTACCACATAAAACATGTAAAAAAGACGAGAGGGTCTCCTGTACAATTAAACTATGTATGGTCACTCATTGTACTGTATGGAGACATAGCATCTAATCCAGGGCATATTCGATTCCCATGCGGATCGTGTGCAAAGCCAGTGGCTAAAATTCACCATGTGCTCCAGTGCGACTCTTGCGACTCTTGCGAATCATGGATACACATAACGTGCTATGGTATCTCTGTCTGAGAATACATTACAATATACTTGGAAACACAGAAGACACATGGTTCTGCCGCACTTGTGAGCTACCAAATGTCCCAGAACCTATCTCCGAGCCCCACTACCGCATGGGGCACGATGCACACGGGCCCAGTCAAACTCTATAACATCTGATCCACTATCTGATTCTGATATATCTTAATCCAACTATGATATTTTTGACAATCTCAGAACCCTGAGAAATGAAAATAAAAAGAGACCACTTATTAGTTATTTAAACATAAATAGTTTCAGATACAAATTCGATGACTTACAACAAATCTGGCATGATAAACTCACAGACATGCTTATTACTGCAGAGACAAAACTAGAAGAAAGTTTTAACGACAATCTTTTTCACACTGAAGGGTATAAAATGGAAAGACGAGACCGTACTTCCCATGGAGGAGGACTTATGACATTCGTCGGAGCAGACCTCCCCTTCAAGATAAGAAAATACCCTGAATGTAAGCATCTAGAATACATTTTCTATAGACATGAATAAAAGAAAGTGGGGAGTTTTGTGTGTATACAGGCAACCTAGCCTACACGAATCCATTTTCGAAGACAATACTGCTACGTGTCTTAACAACATGTATATGCAACATGATCACATTAAAAAAGAGAAATGTAAAACCCTAAATAATATTTGTGACAATTTTAATCTTGAAAAAAAAAATTCTTCAAAAATATCTTCTTTTTCAAATTGTCAAAATTATTTTCTGATGTTAAAACGATAAATTTTATCAGTGAAGTTTTAATACATTACAATTTCTTTACATCAAACACTTAAAAGCATCCGTAATCAGCTGATATCTTATTTGTCATGTGCTTGAAAGTAGTCCACATATTGAAAGGTCAAACTAAACAAAACCCAACACTAATTGATGTTATTTTAACAACTGCCAAAAATCTACTATGTAATACCATTAACTTTAACTGCGGGTTAAGCGACTGTCATAATATGGTTGCAACAACCTTGAAAGAAACTTGTAACACCATTA
The DNA here is from genome assembly GCA_037043455.1 of Cyrtodaria siliqua. Classification (NCBI taxonomy): domain Eukaryota; kingdom Metazoa; phylum Mollusca; class Bivalvia; order Adapedonta; family Hiatellidae; genus Cyrtodaria; species Cyrtodaria siliqua. Next base: position 13,135 of record JAWPHD010006699.1, on the reverse strand, counting down.
GTAAAAAGAAAGTCGCATTTAGGAGTTACAAAAACTTCGATGAAGCAAAATTCAATAAAGATCTGGCTCAGGGACCACTTCATGTTGCCCATATTTTCGATGACATGGATGATGTATACTGAGCACATGAACTGCTTCTGAAACAGGTAGTAAATGAACACGCCCCTATAAAGGAAAAAATCCCCAAGAAAAACCCACCCCCACACATGAACTCCAGCTATAGGAAAATTATTTTTGAAACCAGACAAGCTAAAAATAACTATTATAAAAATAGATCCCTGGAAAATATACACATCATACAGAAATAATAAAACAAGGGTAACACGAGACTCTATAAATTTTTAATTCAAAGAAAGATGTAATCCAAAGATTTCTGGCCAACTATCAAACCTTTGCTTTCCCAAAAAGCAACTAATAAATCTGATAATCAGATCATCTTCAGGAACGATGAAAACTTATTTCTGACCTAAATATCGTAGTTGATAAAGTAAATGATTTCTATGTTAATATAGCCAAGAACATAGGTAATGGTAATGATAACAACACAATGTCTGATGAAAACCAGCCCAGCGTAAAAGCAATAAACTCCAACAATAATATCCCCCCGCCCCCCCCCCCCACCCCGCCCCCCCCCCCCTTTACCCCCAACACACACACACACACACACACACACTAAAGTCATAAAGGCCGGATGTAAGTCACTCTGTGTACCCATACGGGACATAGAAAACTCTATAATAGAGCGTGGTCAGTTCCCATTAAGTTTGACACTTGCGCAAGTCACCCCTGTTTTTAAAAAAAGAAAACCATTTTAATGGGGAAAAAATACAGACCAGTTAGTATACTGCCTACATTGTCAAAACTCTACGAACGAGTAGTAGGTAACCTGCTAGACACTCACTTTGAGTTCATCTTTCACCCCTTCCTGGCCGCTTTCAGAAAAGCTTTTGGTTGTCAAATCACTCTTCTACATCTTGCTTTAGACTGGAAAATATCCCTAGACAATAACCTTTATATAGGTGCAATTCTAATGGATCTTTCTAAAGCCTTCGATGACTTGATATTATTAAAACTTAAAGCCTACGGCTTATCTGAAAAAGCATGCATGCTTATGCATAGCTACCTATCTAATAGAAAACAAAGAGTCAAGATAGGCATGTTTAAGAGTATATAATATAGAAATCTGAGACGGGCATTTACTTTGGAGACAATACTATTTAAAACTTCACGCGCAGAATTGACCATCATAGATATGTAACAGATTTAGTAGATTCAATAGTATGACCATTACACTGGACATTAAACTTATTGAACTTTTCAAGTTTTCTAGCAGTACCAAATAACATACATTCCGTTTTTCCTAAGTGTAGTGATCATTTGTTGTCAAGTTTCTAAAACTTTGCCTAGTTTTGCAGATATAAAAGTTGGGTCACTATGTGAAAATAAAAGTGCGCTGTCATCGGCATATAATACAAGTCTATGCTTAAAACCATATCGTTCACATAACATAAAAACAAAAGGGGACCTAAGATGCTGCACTGAGGAACTCCACTTGTAACATAAGCTAAATCGGATTGTGTATTGTTGACATTAACACTTTGCTTTCTATTATAAGACAACAACCAAGTTTGAGTTTGCCACATACAATATTATGATCTACCATATCAAAGGCTTTTTGGAGATCCAGCATTATCATGCAAGTGTAGAGACTTTTGAATTGTTTGTTTTAATATGATCTTTTGAATGAATCAGGCAAGTATCTGTAGAAAACCCACTTCTAAAACCAGACTGATGTTTATATAAAATGTTTTACTGACAAGTTGATTATAAACAGCTCTTTCTAAAATTTTAGAAACAATACTTAAAATGCTGACCGGTCTATAGTTTCCAACATCGAGGTTGCTGGTCTTTTTTAAATAGTGGTTTTATCCTTGCTAATTTCATATCACTAGGACCATTCTTATCAGCAATTGACATGTTGATAATAAATGATCTAGGATTTAAAAAAAAAATCCTTTTTGCTGGAATCTCAGGTAGCCCAGTACTTTTACTTGTGTTCAGATTTATTAGCTCTTTAAAAACAAAATCTTCACTAACATGCCTTACAAAGAAAGTCTCTTCATTTCTATTCTTTTCTTGATAAACACACTTTAATGAATCAGAATCCAAATCAGTTTCTGTGAAAATGGTAATTTTTGTACTAGAGTATCGGCAATGCTTGTGAAAAATGAATTAAAATACTGAGTTCTAGATTGTTTTTGGATAGTGGCAATTTTCTCTATCTAGGTTCAAAACTATATTACTAGTCTCCTTTTTGTGATTTTTATAGCCAACGTTTTTAAGCTGTTGCCAAGGTTTCTTAGAACTGTTTTTTTTATTTTCTCCAATCGTGTTTGACAAATACTTTTCTTTTGCAAATTGTATGTCTCTCTGAACTGTGTTTCTATATTTGCAGTATAATTTATAATCATCCCTGTTTCCTAATGTTTCAAATTGACAAAGGTAAAAATCCCGTTGTTTGATGTTTTCAATAATTTCAGAGTCCATCCATTCAGTTTTTTACTTTAATCTGACTTCCTTAATTGGAGCAACTTTATTTAAAACTGACAAAAATGTCTGTAAAACTTGACCAAGCATTATTTACAACACTGGCGTCAACACAGTCTTTTTCATTCGGTATTTATGAGTTTCATTACAAACACATCTTTGTTGCAATTTTTGATAGGTATTATCTTTGTATGCAAAAGTTTTTTTTTTAAATGAACTTTCAAAGTTGTTCTGGCGCAGAATGTCATAAAATGATCACTTAGTACAACTGGTATAATTCCAGACTGACACACTTTCTCTTTATGACTAATTAGTGTATATGGTCTATAAGAGAACTTGATGAATCAGCAACCCTGGTAGGTTCAGTAATGATTTTATTAAGACCAAACAAGTGCAATATATTGGTGTAGAGTTTGAAAATATTAGTAGTCTTCTAAGTTTAAACATAGTTTATTCATTGTATTTACAAGTTAAGCATATATACAATAACAACAAATAAAGGATTGGAACGGAAGCGTAATGCTTAGTAAGTTCCTTTCCTTCGTCTTCTTGAGAAAACGGATACGTCTTCTTGAGAAAACGGATATTAAAATCTCCTAGAATGTATGTCTCACAGTCACGCAGATCTTAGACCTGTTAATGCATTTTCAAAGTGTTCCAGGAAAACAGAATGAGATTGTTTGGGTGGTCTATAAACAGTACCGACAATGATAGGTTTTGTTTTAGGTAAAAATAGTTCAATAAACATCATTTCATCATTATGCATGTTAAGATCATCTCTAACAGTTAAAGCTAAATCGTTTCTTATAAAAGCACAAACTCCTCCTTCTAAGAACTGTATAACAGGTGGTGACAAAATCGTTCCACAACCGGGATTCAAACCCATGGTCTCTGGTTTACCGTACCAGGGCTCTAACCACTGAGCTATCGAGGACATGCGGTTATGAATCGATTATTCACCATTTACCTGTACCCGGTTACATACACCCATACCAGATTGAAATTCGTCCCTGAATTTCTAGTGGAGTTAACTCCAGGCCGGCTGTCAGACTTGTTTTCACACTGTTTCATGCTAACAGACACGGTCCTGGATCCCGGAAGAGCCCCCAAATACAACAGGTGGTGAACAAATCATTCCTCCGCCGGGACTCGAACCCAGGGTATCTGGTTTACCGTACCAGGGCTCTAACCACTGAGCTATCGAGGACATACGGTTAGGAATCGATTATTCACCATTTACCTGTACCCGGTTACAACTATATAATTATCTGTATGAATTTCACTGTCTGTGACAGAATTGTTTCACCATGATTCAGAGATAGAGACGACTGCAGCATTGGCTTGGCTAGGAGATGTCTCTTCATAGTCTCTATCCGGATTAGTTTTACCGATAGTCTCTATATAGGTCACACTCTAAATCGCGAAGCGTGCTGGTAGCAAAATCTTCATGAATAAATGGTGCAAGTATTTGAAATTCTGAGCCATCTGATTGATTTAAAAAGTAGAGTAAACACTAAAAGGCGTAGGTGAGGACTCATATTGTTTACGTACTGTATAAATTACCAGCACCGCAACAGGACCTACACACTAAACATGAAGCAGCATTGACACAATACGACCATGCAATAAAAGAGTATGAGACTGGACATTTGGAAACGGCCGAACACGACACAAACGAAATATTGCAGTCTCGGTGTGATTGAGACTGTTCATGAGCGGTAGTGAAATATTCTAGCTACCGCTCACGCCCTCTAGCCCCGGGTTGAGCAGAACTCAATATTGATGAAATCAATAGTACATAATGTTAACCATCCCGAAGATAGCATGCATGGCGGTGGATCACTACAGATTAAGACCACTGCAGAGTACCTAGGTGTCGAAATAAAGTCAGCGCTTTCTTGGAACAATCACATTGACCGTGACAGCAAGGAGACAAACACTAGGCACCAGCATAGTACGCTTCCCGCGGCATAATGCTCAGACCAAGAACGAATTGAATTGAATTGAATGTTGTTTAACGGCTCATCAACACAGTATATGTTATTTAGAGCCGCCCCAGAGAGAGGGGCAGGATACATAGGAATCCGGGGACCTGTCCTACTCTTATTATCGAATAGATTTAGACCCAGAGCCCATAGACTTTTAATGCAGTGGGAGACGCCAAAATGTCTGTGGGTGTTTTCTTACTTGAAATGTTATGCTGAATTCAAAAACTCTTAAGTGCACCAGCATGCCCCAAAGTTAAAAAAAAAACAATTGAAAGCAACTATAGACGTAAGAAAATCAGGATCTGAAAAATGGCGGATAGGGTTGGGTTTATGTTTATGCTATATTTCTTATAGCGTTAATAGTGTTCAAAATGGTATCGATGCATAGGTAATGAGGCAAAGATATTTAAAAAATAGTTTGGGAATATTCAAAGTCAAGGTCAAAATGGTTTACAGGTCGAAAGTTTAATTAAGTGCAAAATCCATAATAAAATCACATTTTCCTTCCCATGTGTATATATTTTTTTATTCAGTATATATATTCTATATTGTTTCATGATATTTATTGATAATACAGAATATGCTGATATCGTGTAAATATATTTTAAATGTGGTTACATTGCCCGTACTTGCAAACTTCACTTTAATATGACACGGGGTCAAAATTATGAGTGAACTCATTAAATGGGAATACATCGAATAATGTACTTATACCACTGACAAACTTGTTATTTATAGCAGATAACATTAAATGGTGTTTTATATAAAAAAAGGTATGGACTTTCAATTGTTAGTTGTCAAACTTAATATTTGTTATATTAGAGATTAAGGTCATTGGGTTCATTGAGGTCAACAAGTTCAATTAAGTACACATATATGACAAAATATACGCATACTAATGGTATAAAATTCAAAAATGTCATCAAAATAAAGATGACTAGCTGATATAAATCACATTCAGAAGTAAAGCAGACCTTTGATTGTGCATCTACGAATACTGAAAACAAAATTTGACTACTAAATACAAATGTGTTGTTACAACTTTTGATAACACAAGCTTCCCAATAGCTTTGTCTGGATGGATGTAGGCCACTAACACAAAAACAACAGAAGATATATCGACGTCACACAGCTCAGTGGAAAGTTAGGAAAGCCAGAATGTTCATATTGCCAGCACTACATTAATTCACTGGTTGTGACTACACTGCAGCATTCATCCGTAAGGGAAAGTTTCGACCTTTTGAAATCGTCGAAAAATCACCCCCGATGCATGATATGCTATATTCAGGACAAAATACACCCCTACAGACCAAAGTCACCCCTTGGCAAAACTAAATGGGGCTGATCCAAGTCTCCTGCCACGTTCAAGATCGACCTACATCAATAGGTGCTGCGGACAATCTTAGTGGCTTCGCTGTGGAAGAATGTCGATAGAGCCGATCCTCTTGCGCTTAACCCTGGATGGATAGAAGATGAACGGTTCACAATGAAGTGGTTTTCTGGACCCCAGATACCCAAAGCGATATTGACAACATAAACAGCGATAGTAACAGTGCTGCCGAAGACGATACGCAAGATATGGCAACATCCGATGAATCAGACATAGAGGAAGATGACAATGTTGATTAGACAGTACTGGGTATAACGTGTAGTTTACCGAAATTTACCTTGACATTTTTCGTCTAGCTATTGGGAAGCTTGTGTTATCAAAAGTTGTAACAACACATTTGTATTTAGTAGTCAAATTTTGTTTTCAGTATTTGTAGATGGACAATAAAGGTATTTTAATCTACACTGCTTTACTTCTGAATGTGATTTATATCGGCTAATCATCTTTATTTTTGATGACATCTTTGAATGTTATACCAATAGTATGCTATATATCTGCAAAAAAATATTAATTTGTCATATATTGTATTTAATTAAACTTGTTGACCTCATTGAACCCAATGACCTTAATCTTTAATATACCAAATATTAATTTTTAAACTAACAATTGAAAGTCCATACTTTTTTTATATATATACAACACCATTTAATGTTATCTGCTATAAATAACAATTCCCAAAAAGCAACTAATAAATCTGATAATCAGATCATCTTCAGGAACGATGAAAACTTATTTCTGACCTAAATATCGTAGTTGATAAACTAAATTATTTCTATGTTAATATAGCCAAGAATATAGGTAATGATAACAACACAACGTCTGATGAAAACCACCCCAGCGTAAAAGCAGTAAACTCCAACAATAATATATATTTATGTGTCGACGTGCCGTAAAACACCATTCATTCATTCATTCATTCCAACAATAATATCAAAACTTTTGATTTCAACCCCATCTCTGATACTGATATTTTTAAATGTATAAAAAAACTGGACAGCAAAAGGGAAACCCACCACTCCTCACACACACCAAAGTCATAAAGGCCGGATGTAAGGCACTCTGTGTACCCATACGGGACATAGAAAACTCTATAATAGAGCGTGGTCAGTTCCCATTAAGCTTGACAATTGCGCAAGTCACCCCTGTTTTTAAAAAATGAAAACCCTTGTAATGAAAAAAAATACAGACCAGTTAGTATACTGCCTACATTGTCAAAACTCTACGAACGAGTATCAGGTAACCAGCTAGACATTCAGTCACTTTGAGTTCATCTTTCACCCCTTCCTGGCCGCTTTCAGAAAATCTTTTGGTTGTCAAATCACTATTCTACGTCTTGCTGAAGACTGGAAAATAGCCCTAGACAATAACCTTTATATAGGTGCAATTCTAATGGATCTTTCTAAAGCCTTCGATTGCTTACCCCATGACTTGCTATTATTAAAACTTAAAGCCTACGGCTTATCCGAAAAAGCATGCATGCTTATGCATAGCCACCTATCTAATAGAAAACAAAGGGTCAAGATAGGCATGTTTAAGAGTATATAATATAGAAATCTGAGACGGGCATTTACTTTGGAGACAATACTATTTAAAACTTCACGCGCAGAATTGACCATCATAGATATGTAACAAATTTAGTAGATTCAATAGTATGACCATTACACTGGACATTAAACTTATTGAACTTTTCAAGTTTTCTAGCAGTACCAAATAACATACATTCCGTTTTTCCTAAGTGTAGTGATCATTTGTTGTCAAGTTTCTAAAACTTTGCCTAGTTTTGCAGATATAAAAGTTGGGTCACTATGAGAAAATAAAAGTGCGCTGTCATCGGCATATAATACAAGTCTATGCTTAAACCCATATCGTTCACATAACATAAAAACAAAAGGGGACCTAAGATGCTGCACTGAGGAACTCCACTTGTAACATAAGCTAAATCGGATTGTGTATTGTTGACATTAACACTTTGCTTTCTATTATAAGACAACAACCAAGTTTGAGTTTGCCACATACAATATTATGATCTACCATATCAAAGGCTTTTTGGAGATCCAGCATTATCATGCAAGTGTAGAGACTTTTGAATTGTTTGTTTTAATATGATCTTTTGAATGAATCAGGATAGTATCTGTTGAAAACCCACTTCTAAAACCAGACTGATGTTTATATAAAATGTTTTACTGAAAGTTGATTATAAACAGCTCTTTCTAAAATTTTAGAAACAATACTTAAAATGCTGACCGGTCTATAGTTTCCAACATCGAGGTTGCTGGTCTTTTTTAAATAGTGGTTTTATCCTTGCTAATTTCATATCACTAGGACCATTCTTATCAGCAATTGACATGTTGATAATAAATGATCTAGGATTTAAAAAAATAAATCCTTTTTGCTGGAATCTCAGGTAGCCCAGTACTTTTACTTGTGTTCAGATTTATTAGCTCTTTAAAAACAAAATCTTCACTAACATGCCTTACAAAGAAAGTCCCTTCATTTCTATTCTTTTCTTGATAAACACACTTTAATGAATCAGAATCCAAATCAGTTCTGTGAAAATGGTAATTTCTGTACTAGAGTATCGGCAATGCTTGTGAAAAATGAATTAAAATACTGAGTTCTAGATTGTTTTTGGATAGTGGCAATTTTCTCCATCTAGGTTCAAAACTATATTACTAGTCTCCTTCTTGTGATTTTTATAGCCAACGTTTTTAAGCTGTTGCCAAGGTTTCTTAGAACTGTTTTTTTTATTTTCTCCAATCGCGTTTGACAAATACTTTTCTTTTGCAAATTGTATGTCTCTCTGAACTGTGTTTCTATATTTGCAGTATAATTTATAATCATCCCTGTTTCCTAATGTTTCAAATTGACAAAGGTAAGAATCCCGTTGTTTGATGTTTTCAATAATTTCAGAGTCCATCCATTCAGTTTTTTACTTTAATCTGACTTCCTTAATTGGAGCAACTTTATTTAAAACTGACAAAAATATCTGTAAAACTTGACCAAGCATTATTTACAACACTGGCGTCAACACAGTCTTTTTCATTCGGTATTTATGAGTTTCATTACAAACACATCTTTGTTGTAATTTTTGATAGGTATTATCTTTGTATGCAAATGTTTTTTTTTAAATGAACTTTCAAAGTTGTTCTGGCGCAGAATGTCATAAAATGATCACTTAGTCCAACTGGTATAATTCCAGACTGACACACTTTCTCTTTATGACTAATTAGTGTATATGGTCTATAAGAGAACTTGATGAATCAGCAACCCTGGTAGGTTCAGTAATGATTTTATTAACACTAAACAAGTGCAATATATTGGTGTAGAGTTTGAAAATATTAGTAGTCTTTTTAGTTTAAACATAATGTATTCATTGTATTTACAAGTTAAGCATATATACAATAACAAATAAAGGATTGGAACGGACGCGTAATGCTTAGTAAGTTCCTTTCCTTCGTCTTCTTGAGAAAACGGATACGTCTTCTTGAGAAAACGGATATTAAAATCTCCTAGAATGTATGTCTCACAGTCACGCAGATCTTAGACCTGTTAATGCATTTTCAAAGTGTTCCAGGAAAACAGAATGAGATTGTTTGGGTGGTCTATAAACAGTACCGACAATGATAGGTTTTGTTTTAGGTAAAAATAGTTCAATAAACATCATTTCATCATTATGCATGTTAAGATCATCTCTAACAGTTAAAGCTAAATCGTTTCTTATAAAAGCACAAACTCCTCCTTCTAAGAACTGTATAACAGGTGGTGAAAAAATCGTTCCACAACCGGGATTCAAACCCATGGTCTCTGGTTTACCGTACCAGGGCTCTAACCACTGAGCTATCGAGGACATGCGGTTATGAATCGATTATTCACCATTTACCTGTACCCGGTTACATACACCCATACCAGATTGAAATTCGTCCCTGAATTTCTAGTGGAGTTAACTCCAGGCCGGCTGTCAGACTTGTTTTCACACTGTTTCATGCTAACAGACACGGTCCTAGATCCCGGAAGAGCCCCCAAATACAACAGGTGGTGAACAAATCATTCCTCCACCGGGACTCGAACCCAGGGTATCTGGTTTACCGTACCAGGGCTCTAACCACTGAGCTATCGAGGACATACGGTTAGGAATCGATTATTCACCATTTACCTGTACCCGGTTACAACTATATAATTATATGAATTTCACTGTCTGTAACAGAATTGTTTAACCATGAATCAGAGATAGAGACGACTGCAGCATTGGCTTGGCTAGGAGATGTCTCTTCATATTCTCTATCCGTATTAGTTTTACCGATAGTCTCTATATAGGTCACACTCTAAATCGCGAAGCGTGCTGGTAGCAAAATCTTCTTGAATAAATGGTGCAAGTATTTGAAATTCTGAGCCATCTGATTGATTTAAAAAGTAGAGTAAACACTAAAAGGCGTAGGTGAGGACTCATATTGTTTACGTACTGTATAAATTACCAGCACCGCAACAGGACCTACACACTAAACATGAAGCAGCATTGACACAATAAGACCATGCAATAAAAGAGTATGAGACTGGACCTTTGGAAACGGCAGAACACGACACATACGAAATATTGCAGTCTCGGTGTGATTGAGACTGTTCATGAGCGGTAGTGAAATATGCTAGCTACCGCTTACGCCCTCTAACCCCGGGTTGGGCAGAACTCAATATTGATAAAATCAATAGTACATAATTTTAACCATCCCGAAGATAGCATGCATATGGCGGTGGACCACTACAGATTAAGACCACTGCAGAGGACCTAGGTGTCGAAATAAAGTCAGCGCTTTCTTGGAACAACCACATTGACCGTGACAGCAAGGAGTCAAACACTAGGCACCAGCATAGTACGCTTCCGCAGCATAATGCTCAGACCAAGAACGAATTGAATTGAATTGAATGTTGTTTAACGGCTCATCAACACAGTATATGTTATTTAGAGCCGCCCCAGAGAGAGGGGAAGGATACATAGGAATCCGGGGACCTGCCCTACTCTTATTATCGAATAGATTTAGACCCAGAGCCCATAGACTTTTAATGCAGTGGGAGACGCTAAAATGTCTGTGGGTGTTTTCTTACTTGAAATGTTATGCTGAATTCAAAAACCCATTTCTTAAGTGCACCAGCATGCCCCAAAGTTAAAAAAAAATCAATTGAAAGCAACTATAGACGTAAGAAAATCAGGATCTGAAAAATGGCGGATAGGGTTGGGTTTATGTTTATGCTATATTTCTTATAGCGTTAATAGTGTTCAAAATGGTATCGATGCATAGGTAATGAGGCAAAGATATTTAAAAAATAGTTTGGGAATATTCAAAGTCAAGGTCAAAATGGTTTACAAGGTCGAAAGTTCAATTAAGTGCAAAATCCATAATAAAATCGACGATTTCAAAAGGTCGAAACTTTCCCTTACGGATGAATGCTGCAGTGTAGTCACAACCAGTGAATTAATGTACTGCTGGCAATATGAACATTCTGGCTTTCCTAACTTTCCACTGAGCTGTGTGACGTCGATATATCTTCTGTTGTTTTTGTGTTAGTGGCTTACATCCATCCAGACAAAGGCTTCATAGTTACTGACATGGAATAAAAGAACAATGAACACATCTGTACCTGTACAGCGAACAACAACATTGGGTAGTTCGTTGGTCTGGCTGATGTGTCGTAAATGCCGAACTATTCATGTGTGCCACATAAATCTGCAATGACCGTACGTGTAACTGTTTCGTTTTCAGCTTCAAAGAGATAGCATACATCCTCCAAACCAACGTAGAGCGTGCAACTTTTCAATATATATATACATACTCGTCCTTCTACCATTTATCAGACAGCAAACGCGACAGTGTTGATTTTTAAAAGATCATTGTCGGAATAGGGTCAGCTGATAAGATGTACTGCATTTCCACAGGGAAAGTAATGCCCAAAGACATAGCAGAACACATCGTAGCAGTTGAGGAAATTGGAGACAAGTGGTTAGAAAAGTTCAAGGTTTGGTGCTTTGCAGATGTTGATGGTTTTGAGAAGCTTATACCACATAGAAAAAAATAAAAACTTTTCGCAAGCTGCCGTATCCGTAAAGCTTCCTTCAAAGGATAGCTCCGAGCACGTTAAAGAACCATAGAAATATATTCGATAATAAGAGTAGGGCACGGTTTCCGGATTCCTTTGTATCCTTCCCCTATCTTTGGGGCGGCTCTAAATAACATATACTGTGTTGATGAGCCGTTAAACAACATTCAGTTCAATGCAATCCAAAGGATAGCAAAATCAAAGATCTACAGGGAACGAGAGATATGTGTGGGCGCTTGTTTTACCTTTCCATTACGATGGAGATAGACCTGAGAAAGATATTTAGCTATCCATGAACCCCTGTTCCGATGTCTCTTGCTCATGTTGATGGAAGCATTATGAAAATGAACAAGTCAAAACTAATGAAAACGCTACAGAAGACAGTTGTTAGTGAGCCTCCACAGACATCAGATGTATGGATAGTGGATGCAATGTTTCTCATTCAAACACTCGATAACTTACCTTCGACATTCGGTGGCGTAGCCAATGTGATATTGTCAATGCTAACGCGACTTGTATACCATGTCGACTTTGTATGTGACCAATACAAACATCCTTCAATTAAAGACATTGAACGATACTCTCGTGGAGAAAGTTCAGATGAAACAAAAATAGCTGGACCAGAGCAAAGACGACCTAACTATTTTCACCGGGCATTACGTTCCGAGTCGTTCAAAATTTCACTTCTTCATTTCCTGTCTGATAAATGGTAGAAGGACGAGTGGTTATGAAGGTTTATTCAATTGAAAAACGGCGGTTGTTTATGCTGACACTGCGTTTTGTCTTCAAAAACCTTACTAAAATAGCGGACGGAATCGTTCCGCATACAGTACTACTTTTCGGACGTATGGATGCATAGCTCTTCGGTGATTTTCAACGTCAGAAAAGTGTATAAGTTTTGGGTCAATGAGCACACCTTTAAAAAAGCTACACAGTCTATATTTAATAATGTAAAGCACACCAGCGCAATATATGTGTATAGGATACAGTATAGGGTTTCGACTTGTGGTTTCATTTTTATGGTCCATACTTAACCAATTTCCTGTATAATACATGTCCTTTGTCCTTCACCGTATTCCAGGTGAAGCGACATCGACTAAGTTTCGTAATTACTGAAACGATT